>CAJUYI010007385.1:0-12206 GCA_910591695.1 Galerucella pusilla
GCAAGGTGTGCGCCAAATGACAAGCACCTAAACCAGATATTCGCCATTCGTTGGATGCGAATTCAGAGCGTTATACGGCAAATATTCGTTTCCTTTGATTTTGCTTCGAAAGACCGACACACAACGGGAACTACGCGAGCACTGCACAAATACTAAAATTGGTCATCGGCAAGTAGCGATCAACCCGTCCACACACTCGCTACTTGGCGAGCAGTCGCTCGGTATTCGCCGAATGCCGCATGTCTGGCGCCGCCTTTAACCGAAACTTGAAACAGAGTAACCTTGAATATATTAACAGAAACTTGGATAAGAGTCACCTTAAGTATATACAGTACATACTGTTGGGTGAATGAGCCATGCGCATCCTGTTATGTATTTGGTGAACAGGAAGATGCCTCTCCTCTTAAGCCAGTTTCAATGGAAATGGAATGTAACGGTTGACACTTTTGAGGCGGGCACATATGAAAGCACGTAAACCATGTCTGTATAAGGGCTCGAGTTGTAGGATGGAGTGGAGTATTTATATGGTTTGTAGGTATATTGGGGTGACGTTAACTAAGACCTAAAAGATCTATTGTGCCCGCTTACTCCTACTTGGTTCCTATTTCCCGGGGGAATTTCAGGTTATCTGCAGTCAAATTAACTGCACTCAACTTGGGTGGATGTCCTCTGGGATTCTTAGCTGCTGTGCAAATCGCAAGTATGTGGATGGAGGTTCTTCTATGCCACAGAATCTATTTTGAGCTTTTACAGGTGCCCATTCAGGCGACAATGTCCCGTTATGATACCTGTTAAATTTCTCATTACAGTGTTACTTTGACTTGTGCATTCATTAGTTCACAGACAAGCATTTAGAAGTTTATAGTTTTGACTTGCGTCCAGCGTCTTACAACCTTACAACTACTGTTCTCAAATATTCCTGCATAAACCATCAGATCTTTTTATTTCGCTTAGTAAAAAGAAGGTGTTTATTTTGCATGACAGGCAGTACTAACGCAACGCTTAGTGTTATTTTAGAGTCTGGGGGTTATGGAGACAGCGATCTAAGAGGAAATTTCACTATAAATCGTTTACGGAAAGTTGTAGGACTTTCATTTGGTGAAAACATTTCGATTGAATAACCTTGCTTGTAAATTATTTCAATACAAAACGGCTTGAAGAAAATTTAATCGTTTTTGTCTCGGCATCAATCCCAGTGTTGATTCAGTTCACTCTGAATTACATTTTCATTTTAACGAAGTATTTCGAACGGATGCGAACATTTAAGCGACTTTAAATTTTAAATGAACTAGATTACAGATTACTACTGTACAATTTAAAAGATTGTAACAGGGTGTTTTTTTTGTATTTTTGTCAACATCTAAATTTTACGATATATACCGGCTATAATATTTCAAACAATTTTCAAAGAGTAATCTCATATTTTCCCTTCAGAACTGTTAAAAACTAAAAAAGTTGGAAGTTGCTTCAGCTCTTATCCACTTTTACGATCCATTTAATAGAGAACCTCTAAACGATGTTCTGTTCTATCTGACATTATTACTGTAAATAAACCATCTTCATATTTCCATACTCAAAATTACTTACCGCCTTGATGTACATAACGTGGATATACGACATATTTATGCTCTTTCCATTCCAGTCGAGCTTAAAACTTTTTAAAATTCAAACGAAGGTTGAATGGAAATTTATTATCACAACCACAGTATATGTAACAAGCATTAGTTGGTGAAGTTTTCATATTCGGTCATAAATTAAGCAAGAAAATTATTTATTTACTCCAAAGCCATCCGCATATTCTTTAATAAAGGGTTTCCAAGTGACGACATCCTACGCCATGTTGTCAGCTGATCACTAACACCTTCAGAAAGATGGAGGGGAATAACATATTTCGGGAACAAAAGTCGATTGGTTTATACAGAATTAGATAAGTGTGAACAGGGTATTTGAAACCGAACAATTGATAGTTGTACATTCATTCATATTGCAGTAGATCGTATTATAGAGCGATCTAGCGGCTCGTGTTGAAAGTAGGTCTAAAAGCACGGGCCACTGCCTGCTACCAAAAGTTGAACATGTCCAACTTCGTCAGCCAGCTGGTCGTGGTCACACCAAGCTTATAGTAGTGGCTTCTTCAATTCGCTGCTGGCAATCAGCCCAATGTGACCCGTGCTTAACCGTAATTAGTGTGGCGCCATCTACATCTACATAATTTGCCTAGCTCAAATAGGTATACTGCTCTAGGCAATCCAATATCTACAAATGGGATCACCTGAACGAGTTGGGGCACTTAAAACTGAGAACTTTTCCTATTTCAATAGCATTGTAAGCCATGCCTCTTTCCAACATGACCGCCACAACCATTTTTTATCCCAAGTGTAGGTTATAAAGTACACATTTCTAAAATTATTTATTATCCACTCACATTAATATATTCCTTATCATATTTGAATCTCTAGAAAACTTCTCAGCTCCGATAAAGGATTCAAGATTATCGGAAACTTTTATTTTCGGGCGAGAATGTCACCACCTAACCATCACCGTCTATTATAGGCATACGATTTATGAAAAATAGTTTATTTATTTGTTAGAATACCATTAACGATGAGAATTAGAAAATAAATTGGAAACAATGGTATTAGGTTTGTTCGTAGAACATAATTTGCTAACCGTTACAAAATACGATATTTTCGCTACCCGATGGCGACTTATAAAGTAAACGTTAGACTCCGTTTCACATGAGTAGAAGCCACGTGAAGTTGCAGTCGAATGCTCGAACTTGTTATCAAATCGTTAGTAGTAGTTAGTAGTAGCGTTAACATAAAATTAGAATCTGTCGGACTTGACTGTGAATATTTTTCTTTTACACCAACAAGTTTTATGAGTGGCATAGTTTTATATCAATTGAAACACACAACACTAACAGATAAACTAGCTAAACGTCTCAAAATATTGAAAATTTAAAAATACCCTCGACAATAAATGATTGCTTCGAACACAACCTCAAATGTCGATAATGAAATTTCTGTCTGCATGAAACATCGTTTGTAACGCCAATGTAATGAAACGGTCGTTACGGGGCGACTTAGATGAACAAGACCGATTTTGGTTTCTGCGCAAGTCAGTTGGCAAACTTCACGTGTCTTTTTCTTATGGGAAACGGACTCTACTGTGCTGGAAGCCGAATACTAACAGTAATATGAAAATAATTTGTGATAAATGTATATTAAGTATCAGGAACGGTAAGGGTTGTTTACCGATCGACAGCAATGTTTGTAGGCTGAGCGTAGCGAAGCCTCTAATTTTGCTGGAGACCGGTATTACCCTTAACGTTCGAAATGCTTATACCATTTTTTGCGCCATCGTATTGAAATATTCGAATTTCGAATAAAATAATTTAAATTTCTTCGAAATGAACGAAATGTTAAAAGTGACATTTAAACTTCTCGATCAGTTTAAAATATAATTTGCATTTTGGTGGAATTGTTTTCATGCTATTTATCACTTTTTAAATTGTTCTGTTCGATTCTGTTCATTAAAAAATATCAATCTTCTCATTTTTTTTGTTCCTTTTGTGTAATGAATGAAGTAATATATTATTTAGGACCACTTTAATGTATGTAGGGCTAAGACGTCGGTTAGTAATTTACTTACCGACGTCTGAACGGTAAGTAAATCACTTAACGACGTGTTAGACTTAGAAACCAGTAAACACAACCTACCGACCTGATAACCGATGCTGTAAATAAACAAAAAAGATCGATCACGCAAATATATTAAGTATTAAGAACGGTAATGGTTGTTTACCGGTCGACAGCAATGTTTGGAGGCTGAGCGTAGCGAAGCCTCCAATTTTGCTGGAGACCGGTATTACCCTTAACGTTCGAGATGCTTATACCATTTTTTGTGCGATCCTATTAAATTTCGGATGAAATAATTTAAATTCCTTCTAAATGAACGAAATGTCAAAAGTGACATTCATACTTCTCGATCAGTTTAAAATATAATTTGCATTTTGGTGAAATTGTTTTTATGCTATTTGTTACTTTTTATATTGTTCTGTTCGGTTCTGTTCATAAAAAAAATATCAATAAACTTTGTTCCTTTTGTGTAATGAATGAAGTAATATATTATTTAGGACCACTTAAATGTATGTAGGGCTAAGACGTCGGTAAGTAATTTACTTACCGATGTGTTAGACTTAGAAACCGGTAAACACAACCTACCGTCTTGACAACCGATGCTGTAAATAAACAGAAAAGATCGATCGCGCAAAAAAGATTATAGAGCTGGTATACACAGAAAAAGGATGAAAAGTATGTTTCTGGTTTTTTATGTCATACTAGCTCATTATTGTGTTTTCATTGCTTAGTTACCAACTATCCAAAATCATCGTTCATTTTGACTTCTAACTTGACACAAATTTATTGTGATATTATGACATTCACGTTTGTCAACATTTACCTATTAATTCAAGCCGGATTTTTTAAAACACTGATTTGTATTGAGATTGGATTGCAATAACGAACTAGTATGACATAAAAGTTTGTATGTACCTACCGCAGGCATAAATAGATGTGTATACCCTCGGGCGACTTACAAACCCTCGGGCCGGAGGCCCTCGGTCTTCTTAAGAGGTCGCCCTCAGGGCATAAACATCTATTTATACCCTTGGTACATAAATAACTATTAACTTAACATTTTTTTTACATGTTTTATATAATTCTGGAAGAATTCTTAGTTTTTAATTTAACAAATAATTCCTCAGAGCTAGATAACCCCTTAACCGAATATTTTCTTCATACAAACTTTGGATTTGTTATAACTGATTTTTGGTTTGGCTTCTGCGAACGCTTTTAACGAAATGCGCATGTTCTGTACAGTTTCCAACGGTTTTTTACTACTCTACGAACGAAACTATTTTAATTTTAAATTTCTAAAGTAATCCCCAACGAATGTTTCATATAAATGAAAAATAAATAATCTCAATCACATGCTTGAACAGAAACTTTTAATGAAATAAAAGCACTTGAGTTATTTATAGCGTATATGTGTGTCTTCGGACAACCCTGAGGCGTTAAAGATCAACACTTTATTTATTGTTTTGTTTCAGTACTTTGTCAATTTCCCCTAGGCTGTTATGTACAAAAAGAGATAAATTCAAAAACAGTAGAGCGAAAAAGAGATAAATAGGCACGTTAGCTAAAGGGATGTATAAAAATATTTTCAACACAGCGGTTAGTAGCCTTGAGTGATACTGTTAAAGGGCCCTATTTATTTATTTTAACCAATATTTACATGAAAGAAAATCTCGTGAAAAGTAGTATTTGTGTACAAATGGGTTTGCTTGGAAGATTGAATTGCAAAAAAAGATATTTCCAAGGTAATTCAGGCTTAGGAACAAATATTTGGTCCTAATGGCTGTTTTCATAACAAACTTGAACACTACTTTAAGTTTTAAAGCAAACTTCGAATAAAAATAAAAATTTCATAACAGTTTTAATAACTACAAGTCGACTTTAATTTAATGTTGAGACAATCGCGACTTTAGGCGTTTTTAACCTCAAAATTTAAGACAGTTTTCAGTTCGTTGTGTCAGTATTGTGGACACATTCTCTTGAGATGGAAATAGATACCGAGTCATCAGCTTTTAAGGATAGCAGCAACGAGAGCGACAGTGATGAGGAAAGATTCATCATTAGGAAACGAAAAATATTATACAGAGAATAACAGATTTTGATAATTGTTCAGATGAATAATTTTACCAAAGATTCAGGTTAAGCAAACCTGCTATAGTGGCGAGATGACCAGGAAGTGCTCATGATTGGACTATTCTTGATAATAGTCGATTGAGAAATAATTTTGAAGAAGGCCAATTTAGGAGGTTCCATTTAATTGGAGAATCTGGATATGGAGTTCAACCATATCTCTGCAGGAAACAAATACAGAGGCTGATAGACTATACTGTGAGTCATTAATAGGAACTAGAAATACAATAGAAAGACAGTTTGGTATCTGGAAAAGACGCTTTCCTATACTACACCTAGGTATAAGGGTTAACCTGGATACAGCAATAACAATAATTGCAGCAATAGCGGTTTTCCATAATATGGCTATCGAAATGAATGAACCTTTAAAGGTTTTGCACTCAATGATCGATTTATATTTTTCAGCTATTTTTACCACATGCAATTCTTCTTCTGTTGTAAAATGTGTACCCCTAACTCTTTTTCTATTTACTTCACCAATAACACTTATTTCAAGTTGAAAATCAGAAGAAAGCATAAACACTAATATTAAAATATAATACGAACATAAACATAACCCTACTTCAATTGAAAACATCTTGAAACTATCATAGTCACTGATACCATTGACTAAAAAATAGGAAAGATACGCAAAGGCTATGTTAAAAGGCGTGAATATGCCTATCGCCTATAGTTAAAGTTTGTATGACACTTGTGCGGGAAGTACTTTTGCGCACTCGTTGCGAAAGAGGCACTCGCCACGATCGTGCCTCGCAACTCGTGCGCAAAAATATAACTTCACGCACTCGTATCATAAATAACTATTTCTTCCTATTGTGAGTTCAAAAAACTCCATAAATGGGAATCCATTTTAAAGCCTAGAAACCTAAATATTGGAGAGTTATTGGAACTTTTATAAGGTCAAGCAGTAATAGTGCTGTCCTTATAGTGACATTATACGCATGCGCATTTGATGTTTTGAATAAAGGAAACATTATTAAGGTTAGTGCTTGTCCTTATTTGTGCGCGATTACTGCAGTGCACTATCCCGACTTTATTTCATGTTTCATATTTATATGTCACAATTTGTAGGTGATCTGTGTCATATGTGACACCTATCTTAATATAATGTCATTATAGAGTTTCATGTTTCAATAACTCCAAATTTCAAGTCTGTTTTAAGGTCGAGCACTATTTTTTCAAGATCATCACAATTACTGCAAGGCAGTAAATTCGTGTTTCCAATAACTCTCTAATATGGCTTCATTCTATCTCCGTACAAATTATTGTTCGTGAAAAATTTTTTTTTCGAATGTTTTGTGGAATTTGGTGAATATAGGCACACACGCAGGATTAACATTTTTTAATTGAGTAATTGAAATATTGAAATTGTCTTCAACAGAGTGGTTGTTTAGTTAAACTAGCGGTCCCGACAGACGTTCTCCTGTCTTGTCTTACCATATTATACCAATTTTGACTATTTTCATTTAAAAATAGGGGACCCGACAGACGTTGTCCTGTTGAGTCAACATATAATATCTCATGGACATTGCTTTTCATATATCGGCTATATTGTGTTATGTCTATCTTAATTGTTACAATAAAATTTCATCTAAATCGGCCTACCCGTTTAGGAGTTGTTCAGTACGAACCCGATTGCAGCGCCACCTACTGGAACCAAAAGTATCCTATGCCTGTGTCTCGGTTCTAAGCTACGTCCATACCAATTTTCAGCCAAATCGGTTCAGCCGTTCTTGAGTTATAAATAGTGTAACTAACATAACTCTTTTATTATATAATATATAGATTAATTATTAATCATATTGGTTTAAATGAAATATTGATTCATTCAATTATTTTCTGTTATTAAATACATCTTGGGCGTTAATGTCTGTAGTAGAGTGACCTGAGAAAAACTAAGTCAGTGTCAGGTTCACAGCTAGAATGTACTTTGGTAAAAACCAGAAATAAAAATATTTTTAAAGAACAAACTGAATATTACTACAATTTCCCCTTAGAGTACTTCGCTATTTATCTATTTTATCGTTAAAATTAAGTGTTTTTACATGTTTACTTAGGTTCGCGTCTGCAAAAAATTATTAACCAACTTTTCTCATTTTATTTATTAAAAATTATGCACATAATGAATTAATGGCAAGTTTCGTAACTCTGCAGACACGAGAATCTTTGTAAAGTACGCTACTGATTTTCCGTGCGTTTATTGAACGAGAGAGCAGTGCCACGACCTACACCCAACGGAGATATCGAAGCGACTGAAATCTCAAAGCCATATTCAGAGGTGCTGCCATCTACATGTCGTAGCCATAGGAGGACACGTTTCGCTCGTATGCGTTGCGTATCTTTGCTATTTTTTAATCAATGCTGATACCATTGACTAAAAACTGATACCAACTTTTCTTGATAAACGTAAAATCACACTTTACTTAAAGAAACAGAACAGAAATATTATGAAAATCATTCCACTTTAGCAGTCACTTTAGTTAAAGTGAACTTTAAGCATTTGTTATGAAAACGGCCCTTAGTGTGGTTTGATTTTATTAATACAAGCCTTGCAAACACTAAAAACAGATAAAGACCTGTTCTAGATGATGAGAAGAAAATTCAATAATCCCCAGATTTCATTCAATTTATCAAAAAGGTTCCGAACACATCAAAAAACCCAAACATTGTATCCAATCACTAAAATTTGCCAGGAAGCTTCGACAGAGAGGAATTACAATAAATCATGTTAACATCAAGCACTAACAATTCTGTACGACAATTGAAACAAATGCCTCCCCAAACTGCAACTGTATCACATAAGAACAGATGCCCATCAGGAATAGTCCATATACAAATGGTCAGAAAACCGGCCAAACCTAGATTCATCTGTGAACAATGCGGACAATGACAATGACACTACTGTTATAAATGACACTAACTGTATCTAATTACACTATTTAATGAAAAAATTAGGTGTTAAACTTAACAAAAATATGTTCTCTCAATATTGATTGTTGATGGTCATAGTCATAATGCGGAATTAATGGCCGTTTGCACCAATCGATATTTAAGTAGACTTAAAGTTAAGGGGCACTTTGAGAAAAATTTGTTTTGCACCATAAACAACTGGTCATTTTAAGCTGCACTTAGCCAAGCTTGGAATATCGCTCGCTTATTCTCTACTAATCCTCAAAGTGGAGATTTGATCTTTTTTGTTTATTTACTGCATCGGTTGTCAGGACGGTAGGTTGTGTTTATTGGTTTCTAAGTTTAACACGTCGGTAAGTGATTTACTTACCGACGTTTTAGCCCAACACATACATTTAAGTGGTCCTAAATAATATATTACTTCATTCATTACACAAAAGGAACAAAAAATAAGAAGATTCATATTTTTTTGATGAACATAACCGAACAGAACAATATAAAAAGTAATAAATGGCATAAAAACGATTTCACCAAAATGCTAATTATATTTTAAACTGATCGAGAAGTATAAATGTCACTTTTGACATTTCGTTCATTCCGAGGAAATTTAAATTATTTTATTCATAGCTTATTTCAATACGATCAAGCAAAAAATGGTATAAGCATTTCGAATGTTAAGGGTAATACCGGTCTCCAGCAAAATTGCTGTCGACTGGTAAACAACCCTTACCGTTCTTGATACTTAATATACTATTTATTCGGAATTTATTTCAATACGATCGCGCAAAAAATGGTATAAGCATCTCGAACGTTAAGGGTAATTACAAAATGATATGAGGATTGAGGGGTCTAGCACATTTACTTTTCGAAATACAGGGTGTTGAAATTTTGGAAACTTTGACATTTGGCAGGTTGTTTTTGAATGTAAAAGGGCATATTTTGATAGAAATAGTAGTTTGTGCAACTGCATGGCAACTATGATGGCCATATCGCACGAGGACGAAGTTTGAGCATGACGCCGTAGGCGTTCAAGTGCGATATGGACCATCCACACGAGTCGAACAGCATATTTTTTTTCTACGACCCACTTAAGAAAAAATCTAGAAAATAAAAATTTCTATAAACTGTAATATAACTTCAAATTGAAAATTTATTAATTCAATTTTGTTTCAACTACAGCTACAACTACGTACAGTTCTTGAATGTCCAATTTGTATAATGCTACGGTTTCCCTTTTTAAATATACGATGCTGTTATAAGTAGATGTTGCCAGTCGGACTCCCTCATGAAGGGTACCGTACCATTATCTATAATAATGAATATTCCGCTAAATATTTTAAACGTCTACCTGTTGTCGTTATTAATATCAAGCAGAAAAATTATTTAAAAATAAAATTAAAAATTAAAAAAAACTTCTTCACGGGGAATCGAACCCGGGGCTACCGCGTGAGAGTCTGGTTTGCTTACTACTCGACCACCGAGGAATATGCAAATTGTTTATCTATAACGTCATATTTATTACATAATTTTTTCTTAAAAGGAACTAAAGTTCCCGTGACACGTTCTACCTTTTTCATTCTCACAAGGTTTTTAGTCGTTTTGAAAACTCATCTTTTGGATGATGTAAATAGATCGCCATTTATGCTGTGACCTACATACCCTAAAAGAGAAGCTTGTTACATAAGGGTTGACAACGGACCACAACTTTATCGTCTTCTTTTTCTTCTTCTTTCTCATAAGCCGACGTACCAAAGCATCATTTGCGGTGTAGGACGTAACCAAGTTATCTTCTTCAGAGGTTATCGAAATGACCGTGATTCAGTCTGTGCTCAGTGTTGATTATATCTGTCAAATTTTAGCTTAGACCTGTTCTGAAGAGGTGAATTTCCAAAACAACAGGACCATCTTAAAAAAAGGAATACATTGCTTTGAACATAAAACTATGTATTACTGGGCCACTTGTAAAAGACTCTTGTATATCTAAATAAATAACTAACTTGTTATCCCAAAGGATGCGACGATCGTACCGTATAAAATATTCTTTTTTTTCCAAATCGATTTCTGATGGTTACATTGCTATTTTCGGGCTCGTAAAGAAAAAGAACTTGAGACCGTATCTATTTTATTGTCCTTTATATTAAAAGGAAGTATATCTTACAATAGAATATGTGAATACAAGATTAGAAGTCGAAAAGGGCTTCATCAGATCTCCGCTTTTTCAGTCCCTGAAAGATCTTTCGTTCACAAATAAAGACAGCAAACAAGAAGAAAATGTAACTTCTAGTCTTAACTGAGGCGTCTCAAAATAAATCCGTTTAATGTTATAAAGAGAAGGATAAAAGTGAGAGGAGGAGAATAGAAAGGATTGTCTGTTTGGGATATTTTTGTTATGCTTTTTTGATTTATAGAAATGGGCAACAACATCTTGCCGTCGATTTTACTGTAAGCGGTGAGAAAGGATTCTTTTGGATGAATATTAAAATATTAAAAAGTTTCACGCTGGCAGCGGGAAATTTTTCAGGAACGTTAATTTTTTGAAAGAAAATAATACATTTGTTTATTCTCATTTTATTAATGGAAAAGTGAGTTTGAATATTTTAAAAGTAGCAAAAACATTAATAGGCCAGACGATAGGGGTAATAACTACAAGTAATTAACAATATGGCTGATTTTTTTTTATATAATTACCCTAAAGTAGGTAGATTAATATAAAAAAAAGTTCACCAGTCTACTGATTTCCCAAATTATGGGAAAAAATGAACAAATATTTTTTTTCGAAATTTCTCAATATTGCGCATTAGGAAGAAGGCAGAGGAAAATAAAAAATACCACCGTTTTGCAACAAAATAAGTTTCCTGCGTTTCTTTCGTCCAAGCCATCTTAAAGCTGACACTTCCCTCTAAAACGCCCTAATACAATTATTTATCTACAACTGTCATGTAGCGGGTACGATTTGACACTATTTTCAGTGCGTTTTTGACCACATTACCGCACTGGTGCGATAATAATAATCTTGAAACATATTAATACCAGAATTAAATATTTAAAATAACAGTGGAAGCTGCATTTTCAATTTCCGAAAGGAGATTGTCTTCGTTTGAACTTATTTTTATAGATTTTTGTTCCTTCAACTTTGAAAATTTGATGACATAACTAATTTATTTTATTTCCACAGCCTTGTTTGTCTTTGTTGCTATGGTCACAAAATATGATACACAGTACCTTATGTTTGCAGTCAATATTATCAAAAATACGTTGGATTGAAATTTTTATTTTATTTTATAATATAAGTAGATACTGTTAATAATACTAATGAACAGTTGTAGTTGTACCCTTGAGTATAGAGACTAATTGTGTATATAATCAAGGGTTGTACTAAAATTTTGTACGTAGCACGTGTGATAGGAATTACATGACTCGGCCTACTGCCTCGTCGTGCAAACTTCACATACGTGCGTTAATAATGTCCATATCCCACTGATTACGTAAATAACTATTATATATTACATTATAACTGTACAATAGTTT
>CAJUYI010007386.1:0-12205 GCA_910591695.1 Galerucella pusilla
TTATTGGTAGTGCGCGGTAACACACCTTGTTCTCTATTACACCATGACACTGCTAACATTTCAATGCGAGTCATACAAGCAATGTTGCCACAGCTAGCTCTTTACCTTTTATTTTCGTTCGCTCGCTCCTTTTTGACCACACACAGAATACAAATATGTTTTCTTGACTTTCTAGTCATGTGTACTCAGCTATAAAGATATTCACCAAGATAATAGTGTACCCAATCAAATTTTGTTCTTGCTTCTATGTACTAATCATTGTGAGATTGATTATGATTATGAATAATATACTAATGTTTGTATTTTCATTTTAGGTAAGTTCGAACTAAAATGTTAGCAGGTGAGTCGATGTTTATTCACAATTTTAAATTATAAATTTTATCATGGAATGAATTAGAGAAGAATTTACCAAATTTTTGGTGGTTCATAAAATGCAATATAATCATAAACTATATTTAAAATCGGCTTACATATTTTCATACATTATTTGCTTCAAAAATTACAGGAAAATATATATTTTTTTAAGATTCATTCACTTTTGGAATATGTTCTTTAATAATGTAAAACTTAACAATGTTGTTGATTGACCAATGGTAGAATATATAATATATTATAACTGTTGGGTTTGAATAAAGCAAATGAAGTGAAGATAAGGTTGAACAGCATTTCATATGCATTTGACAAATCACACACAAATTCTTGTTTATAACAACAAAAACTAAATGTATAAGACTAGGACAGTCGGTATGGGTCATTTTAGACCAAAAGTACAAATAATTAGCAATACGGCTGATTTTTTTCCATAAGTACCTTAAAGTATGTAGATTAATATAAAAAAAAGTTTACCAGTCTATCGATTTCCCAAATTAGAAAAAAAATCAAAAAACTTTTTTTTTCGAAATCTTTCAATATTTCGCGCTGGGAGGAAGGTGGAGAAGAATAAAAAATACCACCGTGTAGGAGAAGTGTTTTGCAATAAAAAAAGGTCTCTTGCGTTTTTTTCGTCCGATCAATGGTTTGTCCGTAAAAAATTCGGTAAACTAAGTATATGTTCCGCATCCGCGCGACTCTGCTGCACGGCGGAAAAAGATATAAATATCTAAGTGAATATCTTTATAGCTGAGTACACATGACTAGAAAGTCAAGAAAACATATTTGTATTTTGTGTAAATTTTAATTTTTAAAAATCGCAGAGCGCTTTCGGCTGTTAAGCCATCTTCAGTGCTTACCTGCAAGTAAGTAATAAAAGTTGGAAAATGTAATAAGAAGTAGATAAAGAATTACTTACTCGTCAGGTATTTTGACGTCACAAAGTAAAATATCTTAAGATAACATTAAAATTAAAATTAAAATTATCCCTGATCTACGAACACGTGTTCGTCTAACGGATGTTGAAATGACACTCCTTCAATTTCAAATTATTATTTGCATTAGCATTTTATAGTTTTGTAAATTAATTTATTTACTTTTTGAATCTCTCTTGACATATATGTGAATTTTCTATTTTGAATTAGATTTAGTAATGGGTTCTCATTAGACCCTTAATCTTTTTCAGCATCTTATAACTTGATAGGTTCTCATTAGACCTTAATATCAAATTATTTATTTATAATTTTATTTAGGAAATTTACGCTCTGCGATTTTTAAAAATTAAAATTTACACAGAATACAAATATGTTTTCTTGACAATAAATATTAAATCCGAATTTTTTTCAATCTTTGGTGAGAGTTAAGGTTGTAAATAATATATAAAAGGTGATAAATTAATCTTGAATTCAATATTGAAAAATTTCGAAAAAAAAAAAAAAAGTTTTTTGATTTTTTTTTCACTTTGGGAAATCAATAGACGGTAAACTTTGTTTTATATTAATCTACATACTTTAAGGTACTTATGAAAAAAACTCAGCCGTATTGCTAATTACTTGTAGTTGTTACCCCCATCGTCTGGCCTAGACACAGATAATTAGTAGGATCCTAGATGTGTGAACAGATTCGACTTTGTTGATATATCTTTTGACTGTTGGCACATTGGTTTTCGATTAAAAATGAAGATTATAATAATAAAAATCCAACTACAGCAACATAAACACTCCTTTATTTATAATATAAAAAATTCAACTGGAAAACCAATCATGGACGGAAAGTATTGTTTAGCAGCACAAGGGCGAAATTTTTTCACCATCTATCACTTGACTATTTTGATGTTTCACGTGAATTTTTTAATTAAATGTCAGTGTATGTCAAAGTTTTTTGTTATATTGTGGGTCACACATACAGGAAACTCTTTAGCAGCCATTTACTATCAGCTATTTTAGCTTCGCTACGCTCGCCTGTGCATCTAATAGTCTTGGACTGCTAAAGCTCATTTTCTGCCCTTGTGACACAATAGACTATTTTTCGTAACGACCGAAACATTAACATTTATACGTTTCCAGTCATAATAAATTGTAATAGTGGTTGTGTGCATGCAACTTGAAACTAGTCACGCACGGATATACTATACGATAAACTAAATAGTGGAGTAAAGCGTAGTTTACACGAGATATTATAACGCTATCCTTATAAACTCATTCCTGGTGTGTGCAATTCACGTTATCCCTAGTAAACTATATTAGAATGTCATTACAAAAAATATTTTGTTACAGTGTATTTTTATCATATTGATAGCTGAAGAGGTCAATATAAATCCAAAAACGTGTCTGAAACAGTTCAGGGTGATTCAAAGAATTAAACAGAATTGTAAGCGCTTCTTCATGTAAATAAGTGTTCAGTTAGCTTCTTTCGCTAGATTTTTCCAGTATAGTAAACCACAGGTAACGAGGACAATAGAACCCCTAATGCCATTACAATTCAAATATATTTAGAAGTGATAAATTTGCTGTAACAGTGAAGTGTAGTTGGGTAAGAATAAGATCGAAGATTATTTAATTAAATTAATTAATTAGTAAGTTCTACCTAAGGAGAATCTTTTGGATAAAGGTTAATCAAGTTAGATAAACTTAAAACACTTCTAGTATTTGTACTTTGCTTTTTGGCAGAAGAGTTTCTGGTACTGTGATGATTATAAAACGCACTATTAATGATTAAAGACATAGTTTATTTTTCTAAATTTCATTTCTACGAAATGATACTAGCGTATATATAAAGAGAAAGCAGGTTAACCATCTCCAAGTTTCATTGTTTTAAGCGTATACATTAAAGCTATTATTTTCCAGTTCAAATGCAAAATAATTTTTATTTAACTAAAATGGTTAGTTCTTTCTGGTTATGTTCTTTCTGGTTATGTTCTTTCTGATTATACTACGAATTCATTGATTAAATCAAGATACATCTTGGAAACATTATAAGTATAGTCAAACGCACTCTTATCGTGCGGGTTCAAAGGTCACTAACCATATGTATCAAATCAAAAAACACAGAGGTTACCAAAATGTGAGATAACAAATACACCCGGAGAGAAGAAGAAGAAGATTATTTTAACTAACATGAAGATAGCTACATAGACGTACCAAGATAGCTACATCATATATTGTCACTTTGAATTGTCAAACTGACATTTAAATAAAAACTTCCCTGGTGGAAGACTTTTTAGAATCGCTGAAAACTAAATACATATCCTTCTTTTTCCCGTCAAAATTGCATAAGTCTGTCTTATTTATCTTACGGACTTTATTTGGAAGTTATAATTAAACGTAATAAAAAAAACATAAACTGTGAGTATGTCTTTGATGAATCGTATGACCCGCACGATAAGAGTGCCTTTAACTATATTTTGAACAGCTAAAATAAACGTATCCACATCTAAATTCAAGCGAACAAAATCTAAAAATTCATTCTAGTAAACCCCGACCTGATTTGTATATGTTTGGAAACAATTTATCACTGCACATCTAATTATTGGCGCTTACCAGCTTCGATTTAGATATATTACTATGTAAATCACTTTGTTGATGCGGATATTTTGAGTCACTAACCGGAAAGATTTGTCCACGTTGAAATCTGTTGTTGTTATATGCATCATGATTCGTACTTTTGCAAGGTTTTGCTTTTCTATTTCTGTTTTTGAATTTAATGTTTGTACCGTTACTTTGTCGAATTTACTCATATTAATGTTATGAATGAAACATTGGTTCTAATTAATTCCACTTTTTAATAAAAAAATATGGAAAATCTAAGGTATCATATTGATTATTTTTTTCGTATTATTATCAACCAATTAGAAGGATCAAGTTACCTCGTATAATTTCGATAATACCTGATTATACATAGAGTAGGTCTATCAATCGAAAATTTTGCAGTAATTTAATTTCCATAGTAACCACATCGACATCAATATACAACAATACACAAACTAACATTACCGTCAAATTCTGACGTTTATCTAAAATGAGTCCAGTTGGATTGTAATTTCCATTGTACCAATTTGTATCTAAATTAATAAATTGTTTATATTTACTCAACAAATAATCGTATCAAATACAATACGTACTTCAAAATAAATACGGTTATACGGACCAAATAGAGACTATATTGTGATTGACTTAATATAAATATTATGTATATTAAGTGACTCCTAATTTCTAATTCTTCAAGGAAATCCAGTTCTTGTTTCTTATCACAAATATGTTGTAGTACTTCTAGTTCTGTGTTAGGTGTTAATGAATGTTTGGGGTCAAGCAGATGTTTTGCGTCTTCGCCGACAGCCAAGTTGCACTGGAGACCATTGCAAGGTCTTACTTAAAAAGAGTCGGGCTGGAGAATGTAATCTAGATTCAGTGGACCACAATAGTTCTGATAAGATCGCAGTGGAATAGGCCGATTAGCCACCTCATCAAATCCATTTATCAGTGTTGGTTGACTATATAGACAGCATTACATTCTGGACATGTAGATTTATATTGATTTATACTTATTGTCCCACGACGTTTTGACAGCCCAAATTCTCGAAAACTGTTCATATGACATGTATGAAATTTGGCAGATATATGTTGCTTTCGTTTATTTGGGCTTCAAGCACTTGTGCGTGACGCCTCAGTCGTCACGACTTTTGAGCAAATCGAACACGATTTCTTAGGATCCTCAAAACCACCTGACATGTGCCAATGAATTTCCTGTGTTGTTAGAAGAACAGTTTTCAATTATAAAATTTTTTGATAATAAAATTTTGCATATTTAGATATTTTTAGTAAGGTTTAAATCGTATTAAATCGTAATCGGCACAATCTTAACCTTTAAATAAACGTCAAACCGGACAAACGTCAAATATTTAATGTCCGTGTATGTGCTTAAGGGGCAAGGTAAGGTAAGGGGCAAGGTAAGACTAGGCGTCACGCCCGGTAATAAACGAACGGAATTCAGTCACTACGAGCTGCTACTAGCAGCCAAAAGTAAATAATCGAAAGCACCTATAAACTGTCGAAACTGATGCTTATATTTGTTATAAAACGACTTCCGTTTTTCCTGTCTGTTTAGTTCTTTACGTCAGGTTATGTTTGAGCGACCGGGGGTCGCGACGCAAAAGATCTGACCGTTACGTTATGTTACGTTGCTTCGTATGTGCCTTGCTTGCGTGCGTGTGCTCTCTCCTGAGTCTCTCTCTCGTTTACGAAGCAGCGATTCATATGCTTCGGCCGGGAATCGAACCCGGGTCGCCCGCGTGGAAGGCGAGCATTCTACCACTGAACCACCGATGCTACATTAAAATTCTATGCAAAGCTGGTATTCGCAGTGCTGGTGATCTACTTGAATTTGTTCGGATAAATTTTTACTATTATTGCCATAATTTTTTTTTGCGCGATTGATCTTTTTTGTTTATTTACAGCATCGGTTGTCAGGGCGGTAGGTTGTGTTTACTGGTTTCCAAGTTTAACACGTGGTAAGTGATTTACTTACCGATCAGACGTTGAAAAGTAATAAATAATAAAAACAATTCCACCAAAATGCAATATATATTTTAAACTGATCGAGAAGTATAAATGTCACTTTTGACATTTTGTTCATTTCGAAGAAATTTAAATTATTTTATTCGAAATTCGAATATTTCAATACGATCGCGCAAAAAATGGTATAAGCATCTCGAACGTTAAGGGTACCTAATTACAACGTTTGCATGTAGGTTTCTCTCGTGAAATTGGACAAAATGATATGAGGATTAAGGGGTCTAGCACATTTACTTTTCGAAAAACAGGGTGTTGAAATTTTGAAAACTTGAATGTTTTAATTCGATAACTTTAAAATGGATGGATAAATTGATTTGACATTTGGCAGGTTGTTTTTAAATGTAAAAGGGCATATTTTGATAGAAATAGTAGTTTGTGCAACTAGTGTGGATATGATGGCCATATCGCACGAATCAAACAGCATATTTTTTCTACGACCCACTTTAGAAAAAATCTAGAAAATAAAAATTTCTATAAACTGTAATATAACTTCAAATTGAAAATTTAACAATTCAATTTTATGTTTCCACTAATTTTTTTGTGGTAAACGTACAGTTCTTGAATATCCAATTTGTATAATGCTACGGTTTCCCTTTTTAAATATACGATGCTGTTATAAGTAGATGTTGCCAGTCGGACTCGCTCATGAAGGGTACCGTACCATTATCTATAATAATGAATATTCTGCTAAATATTTCAAACGTCTACCTGTTGTCGTTATTAATATCAAGCAGAATAATTATTTAAAAATAAAATTAACAATAAAAAAAACTTATCCACGGGGAATCGAACCCGGGTCTACCGCGTGAGAGTCTGGTTTGCTTACTACTCGACCACCGAGGAATATGCAAAATGTTTATCTATAACGTCAGATGTATTACATAATTTTTGCTTAAAAGGAACTAAAGTTAAATGAGACAACCGGTATAATATTACAATTTTGGATATATCATTCAAAAACAAATTCAACGATCCCACACTTATCATCACTGTATTGTGCAGTAATGATAATAGGAGCTATTTATTGCAGCAATATTTTCTACTCAATTTTAAGGTGGTTGCGGAACAATAGTATCAACAACATATACTGTAGTAATAAGTAAATAATGCTTTTAATTTTTACTTACGATGAATATGTTGACATGCTACTTATATATGGAAAATGTGGAAAAAACAAAACTTATGCTCAAGGTTTGTACAGATATCGACAGAAAGCTAAGAACTGGTTTTTTTCCAAGCGGTAAAAATCAAGCTCCTCGTCAAAAGACCGCTCAGGCAGATGACAATGTGATAAATATTTTGGTTTACCTTCAGGTGAATCCACACACCTCAATACGATTTCTTTAACAAGTATTACAAATAAGTAGAAGTTCAATACAAAGAGTATTAAAAAATCACAGATACATCCTTATGAAATACATTCAACACAAGGTTTAGTTCCTGCAGGTCCGGAAAAGAGAATAAATTTTATTGCTGAAATGCTAGTACACATTGATGATGACTCTTCTTTTTTAGAAAAAATATTATGGAGTGATGAAAGTAGATTTCATAACAATGGTATTGTTAATCGCCATAATTGTCATTATTGGTCGCAAGAGATTTCAAAGTGGATGCGCGAAACAAATTTTCAAACAATATGGGGAATTAAAATTTGGTGCGGTTTATTTAAAGGTCGGTTGATTGGTCCCTATTTTTATGAAGGAACATTAACGGGGCAACGATACTTAGATTCTCTTCAAAATACTCTACCAGAATTACTTGAAGATATTCCCTTACATGAAAGGCGAACAATGTGGTGGCAGCAAGATGGATCATCTTCTCATTTTTTTGGGCCAGTTAGACAATATATTGACAACACATTTCCTGAAAAATGGATTGGTCGAAATGGTGCAATTCTGTGGCCACCCCGTTCTCCGGATATTAAAAGGTCGAGTTGATGTCACACCCCTGATTAATTTAGATGATTTAAAGGATAAAATAAGACAGGCATGTCGGACCGCAACACCCGCAATGATTACAGCATCACTTACAAGAAATCTTTTAACAAGGTTTGAGCATTGTGTCAATGTACAATATGTACATGGTCAACAATTTGAACAATTTCTTCAATTACTTGTACTTTTCTATTCCCTTTGTTACGTTTTTTAAAAAATTTATACAGATGTTCATTTATTGCCCCTATTATCATTACTGCAAAATACAGTGATGACAAGTGTGGTATCGTTAAATTTGTTTTTGAATGATATATCCAAAATTGTCATATTATACCAGTTGTACCATTAAAAAAAATTATGTTGGGGTCACGTGACCCGAAATGACAGGAAAAACGGAAGTCATTTTATAATAAATATAAGCATCAGTTTCGACTGTTTATATCTGCCAAATTTCATACATGTCATATGAACAGTTTTCGAGAACTTGGACTGTCAACACGTCGTGGGACACCCTGTATATCCCAGACTTAATTTCTGGTTAATTATTTCAAAGCCAACTAGGTACTGTTTTTAGCAACCAAATAATGATATTGAAAGCCAAAAATACAAACAACTGATAGTGATTCAAACTAAAGCACTTTTTTTGAAAATATCGAATTATGTTAGAGCGTAGCAAAGTTTTTAAAAATAATATCTTTAAGTTTAATGGAGATATCTCCAGTGCTAAAGCCATACGATTTGATGTAAACAAACGTTATTTTCGGTAAAGTCCCTTTTCAGCCACCCTGTATTTCTCTGAACTGCAAGCAGCAACGAAAATTATGTTTCCGTAAATTTATCGATGTCGTAGGCGTAAGAACAACTGCAACATAAATTTATGAAATGAAACTTGCGTATATACAGAACTTTCAATTATTTTAATGAAAGCCTTGTTTTTGAACAAATATGTCTATTATGTGGGTGAATTACTTGAAATTTAAAAAAAAATAAATCAAGGCTTTAAAAGAAAATATTAATTTTAACTTTACCTTGCTGTGCCAAGGTTGATAATATATGACATTATGCGTTATTAATATTTACTCAAAAACGAAGTGGTTTATAGTTATTTAACCAACAAGTGTATTGATGAGGCCATTAACAATCGAGATAATAATGTTCGAGATTGTTGATTTCCCTTTTAATACTCGTGTTAGTACAATGCTTTTCCGTCGTCTGTATAAGTTGTATTCGTTTTTCTCAATATTTATTTGTTTCATAGGTAAGTACTGCCGAAAATAAATTGAATTGTCTCAAAAAAGGTCACCGGTTCAAATATCACTGTTTTCGTTTTTCTTAAACTTTTTTTTGAATGTCTTAACACTGACAGTTATTATAATTTTGTAGAATAACAAAATATAACGATATAGACTATGAGCCCATGGGGAAAAAAGTGTCGCGATTTTAAACAGCAGCGAACCCTTTCAGAACGATAGTTTATCATGCCACCATCAGTTCCAGCACTATGGCGTACATTTTCTCTTTTGCAGAAAAGCGCAGTGGAAAACTGAACATTTTATTTTCCACCTCCTAAAAATGTGATATGAAACTGTACGCCGTTTGTTACATTTGATAGTAGAATCATAGGAGATCGGTCCAAACTCTATGACGGTCAACAATAATCGTTCGGAAAATCTAGGAAAATTTTTGAAAACTCTTATTTTCTACCCCCTGAAAAGGTGATTTGTAACTGTACGGCATTTGATTCTGTAGATTATCCAACATATAAATAAATATTTAACAGTGGTGCTGTACACAAAAAGTTGTGTGAAAAGCCGTGGGAAATTTTTTATTTTCCGAGATTTTCCCACTCAAAAAATATCATCTGAAAATGTACGGCATTTGTTCTACTTTCGTAACATTTCGTAACACGTCAATGTATTTTGTGTTTCGAGTTTTCAAAAATTTTCCTAGATTTTCCGAACGATTATTTTTGAACGCTATAGAGTCTGGACCGATCTCCTATGATTCTACTATCAATTGTAAAAAACGGCGTACAGTTTCATATCTCGGTTTCAGGGGGTAAAAATGAGTTTTCAAAAATTTTCCTAGAATTTCCTCACGATTATTTTTGAACGGGATGGAGTCTCGACCGATCTCCCATGGTTCTGTTATCAAATGTAACAAAAGGCGTACAGTTTCATATCACGATTTCAGGAGGTAAAAAATGAAATGTTCAGTTTTCCACTGCGCTTTTCTGCACAAGAGAAAATGTACGCTATAGTGCTGGAACTGATGGTGGCATGATAAACTATCGTTCTGAATGGGTTTGCTGCTGTTTCAAATCGCGACACTTTTTTCCCCATGGGCTCATAGTCTAATAGGTAAATAAAAAAAAACTAGAAGTATTTTATACTATTATAGTAATTATTTTTAAAGGTGTTATGTATGTTTGGTTGCCTACACCACAGGTAACTGTCAATATAAATATAACACCGGTCAACAAAAAATATTTTTTCTTGGTTTCTGTTCTCATGCTTAAATTCTGATTCTAGACATTGAAAAACACTTACATATTCATATGTAGCTCGTAAAGTTTGCTTTGAGCTGATTTACAACGTTAAGTTAATTTAATTAATACGAAGAATATTCACTTTTAGACATTAATTTCTTGTTATTTTACATCGATATGTTATTGTTTATCACAAATCTTCAATAAAAATACTCTTGTATCCGAAAAAATGTTTTCTAATTATAATTTACAGTGGAAGCAGTGTGGAAAAAATATAAAAATCAGTAATTTTTGCCGAAAAATTGAAAAATCGCTCTAGTTTCTATTAAATCTAGTTTCTATTAAAATTTTTCTTATTTTTGTCGTAGGAGAAACCAAAATTTAACATGTAGCAGTCAGACCCAAAAATCGTGTTGATCTGTGTAATGTATAAGATGTGCGTTGGGTTGTCTGTAGAATTATCGTTGATTAATATATGATTTTGTCTAATTTTGAGAACGTTAATAGCATATTATGTTAATACACGGTCGACGGAAATAGTAGTTTGTGCAACTAGTGTGGTATGATGGCCATATATGGACAATCCACACGAGTCGTACAGTATATTTTTTCTACGACCCACTTGAGAAAAAATCTAGAAAATAAACGTTTTAATAAACTAATATAACTCCAAATTAAAAATTTTCAACAATTTTATTCATAATTTTACCAATTCAATTTTATGTTTCCACTAATTTTTTGTGGTAAACGTACAGCTCCTCAATGTACTATTTATATAATTCAACGGTTTCCCTTTTTAAATATGCGATGCTGTTGATGTTGCCAGTCGGACTCCCCCAAGAAGGGTACCGTACCATTATCTATAATAATGAATATTCTGTTAAATATTTCAAGCGTCTACCTGTGGTCGTTATCAATATCGAGCAGAATAATTATTTAAAAATAAAATTAACAATAAAAAAAATCTTTGCGGGGGATTGAACCCTGGTCTATCATACCTCCGGTATGCTTACCACTAGACCACCGAGGAATATGCTAATTGTTTATCTACATATAACGTCAGATGTATTACATAATTTTATAAAATCTGACGTCCATCCAGGAGTCCCTTAAATACTCATTTTATTCTGTTTTTATTATTTGTTGTTAATTTGTACGGATTATTTTATTTAAGTTTATTTTTGTAAATGAATATTCTTGATCCAGTGCTTCTAGGAGAAACTTTTTTTGACAAGTTATTTTGACGTTTCTTTTAAATTGAAAAAAAGATGAGTGACGAGTACTAATGGTGATCGGTGGATTTCATATTCGTTCTAGGATGTATATGAAATCATATCCGTTCAGTTAACCGATATGGCCTACATTTCCATTCTGCAAACTGTGCAGAACATGGATAATATTACATGTGGGGGTAGAAAAAAGATATTAATGTAATAGGTAATATTCATTGAAAATATTTGTGTTTAAATTAGTATTGTATATCGAATCGAATTATGATCTGATGTAAATGCATTCAATGTTATTAAGTTATTAAGTTGAATAATTCTAATTTAATTTAATCAATTTCGATTATATTATGGAATCGACATCGCACAGTAGTTTCTTAGCCTCACTTTGTTTGGTATAATCGTTGAGTGATAAATATAATATACAGGGTGCGGCAGATAAACGGTCAATTAGAAATATCTAGAGAACTAAAGGTATCTGAATTATGAAAGTTGGCATGAAGGGGTTTTGAATAATGAGCTATTCAATGAAAATATTGCCGTAACAATTCTACTTCCGGTTATACCGGAAGTCGCACATAACTTTGTAATTTTTAATGGAAGACCCTGTATATTTTT
>CAJUYI010007387.1:0-12204 GCA_910591695.1 Galerucella pusilla
GACTCGCCAGAGGCGGAGCAAACGAAAATTAAAGCTGGAAAACTTCTTTGTCTCTGTAAATGACGAATACTTTATTCGGGAGTTGATTGAGTGAGTCGAAAATGAGAGAGGACTCCAAAGTCAGGAATAATAGACAGAAAAAAATTTGTTTTTAAGTAGAACGCAAAGAATTATTTCAATATTCTGTGTCCATAATGAGCTAGGGGATCAGTATTGAAGCAGCTATGCAACAGTTTACACAAAGTCATAATAACTTGTTGAGAATTGGGGAAATGACAGGAAGGAAAATCTAACAAATATTTAAACCTCTCTAGAACGGCTGTTGATTAGCCAGAACGCAGCAACCACCCAAGGTAATCTTAATTAATCATCTCCAGAAATTGTATCAGTGTAGTAGGAGTTACTACAGCTGGTTTGTTTCACACAATACACAGATATTCTTTTTCTTCAACTGGGATCATTTCAATTTATTGCAAGGACTTCAGCTGTTTCAGCTCCTTCACAGGCTCATTTGGCATTCTAAATAATATGAAATACTTCATATGGAGTATTTCCCTTTTAACTTGAAGGTGTCTCAATAACTCTATACCAGATCAACGATCGATCATTATTAATCAATCTATAATCGATTATTATTGATCGATTAACAATCGATTATCATTAAGTTGTAGTTGTAGAGTAGTAGATGAATTATTTCGTTTCAAAATTCTGTCCTCGGTTTTTTTCTTCAATCTATCTTTTAATTTAAAATCTTTCCAGCATTTTTTTTAGTTTAAAACGGACGTGCGTAACTGTGAGGTATATCTCCTAATCGATTATCAACAATCGATTATTATACTATTAAATTATCAACCTTTGTGTAAAATTTAAACTGAAGACATCGATATATGGCAGCATAACAGTTTTCTCTAGCCTATGAATCGCTGCTTCGTAAACACATAACGCAGGCACATAACGCAGCATCGTAACGGTCAGATCTTTTGCGCCGCGACCCCGGTCACTTCAACCTAACGTAAAGAACTAAAGTTCTAATGAAGTTCTAAAAAAGATCAATCTTGCATAAAATTATGGAAACAATAGTAAAAAATGTATCCGAATAAATTGAAGTATATCACCAGCAATGCGAATACCAGCTTTGCATAGCATCGGTGGTTCCGTGGTAGAATGCTCGCCTGCCACGCGGGCGGCCCGGGTTCGATTCCCGGCCAAAGCATATGAATCGCTGCTTCGAAAACGATAGAGAGAGGCTCCAAGGCACATAACGCAGCAACGTAACGTAACGTAACGTTACAACCTAACGTGCAGAACTAAAGTTCTAAAAAAAGAAATTTGCTGAATCTGTATATTCCTATTCTTAAGATAACATCGGTAGATATTTCATAACGTTTGAGCCACCAATTTGTGTACTGGCGAACCAGTTTTTTGACATCACCGTTTTCTATTCCCAACTGCGGTACTGGACATTTAAATTTAAGACTCCAGAAAGTCTCAATAATGAAACTGTTTTTCGAATTTACATCTCTGTCAGAATAGCTATTCTAAAATAATTGCGGTTAATTCCTTTGACAATAACCACGGACTCAACTTCTAAATAATAAGGTATCTATTTAAAGCTTGTCTGGAAATTAAAGGCTGAAATTCAACTTACAAAATAGTTCTTTGTGTGAAATGGATTCGTATGATCATTCAAATCCAGATTTTACTGAAAGGATAATACCTATCTACAGGACAGTAGACATATTTTTAATGAAAATTTGGCAAGGGGAATGCGTCATCAAACTGTTTGTGTCCAAAATATCCCGGAAAGTATAAAGAATTTGTGTTCAGGGGATGGGTGTGGAGGAAGGCTATGGTAGTCGCTAGAAAGTGTGCACTGACCAAACATTCTCCTAGCAAGTAAAAAGGACCTGGGATTTTAATTTTGTTTTTGTAGCAGTCTCGAGCTAGTCTAGATCGGATCTAAGCATTCCAGTTTTGTCTCTATCCCCACTTGCGATGTTCATCTGCAAACAATAGATGAGTGGATTTCCATCTGGAATTTTCGTGTAAACTTTCTCAAACATGCGTTAAATTTGCTCCTCAGCTCAGCTTCTGCTATGACAATAGACTATGAGCCCTATGGAACTGTACGCCGTTTGTTAAATTTGATAGTAGAATCATAGGAGATCGGTCCAGACTCTATCACGCTCAAAAATAATCGTTCGGAGAAGAAACAATTTCGAACGGCTGTTCACACAACTTTTCTGTACGGCACTTCTGTCAAATATTTATTTATATGTTGTATAATCTACAGAAACCAATGCCGCACAGTTTGAAATCACCTGGTGGCATGTTTGCTGCTGTTTTAAATCGCGACACTTTTTTCCCCATGGGCTCATAGTCTACAACGTTCCATCTGCATATTTCCAACCCATTCTCTAAATGGTACCAGTTCTAAAGATGATGTTTCATTCCTCTCATTGCTAGTTCTTTCATTATTTCTCTCCATCAACTTCAGTGTGTTCTAGCAACACAGTAGTATGACTATGTTGTTCTTTTCTAGCTTATTAAGCTTTTTTTAATTTTTTGATTGTTAGTTTAATGGAATAAAACACAAGGATAATAGTAAGCAGGTAATTTTAAATTTAAATTGATCGTAAATTGGATGGTTATAAATTGAATAACACGTTTCCGTACATCAACGACTAATCGTGCCACAAGGCCCACCCTGACCAGTGGTCAAGTGTATACGTTATGTATATGTCTCGCACGCCGTAACATGTTCACAATTAATCACACCCCAATGGGCATTATCTGAACGCGAAAGCAACGCTGTATTTTCTAGATATTACACGCGACCTTATTTTATCAGTTAACTTTGTTGATAACGAAGTTACCGAAGGGGAATGATTCAGGCTATTTGTTAGAATGGAATAAGTTGATATCGAAATTTAGTCGCTTCCAATATGTATAGCAAATTTTTGGATATAATATATACTTAGTTTACCGAGTTTTTTACGGACAAACCATTGATCGGACGAAGCAAACGCAAGAGATTTTTTTTATTGCAAAACACTTCCCCTGCACGGTGGTATTTTTTATTCTCTTCCATCTTCCTCCCAGCGTGAAATATTGAAAAATTTCGAAAAAACAAAGTTTTTTCAGCCGTATTGCTAATTACTTGTATTTTTGGTCTAAAATGACCCATTCCGACTGGCCTATTTGTATTTTTCAATTTCGACACACATTTTGGCCTTGTGTAGATACAGTTCACTCTGTACTTATAACATAATCAACCTAAATGGTTAGAATACACTTCAACTTTATTACGAAAATTTTTAATTCAATGTTTTTCACGATTGAGGAGCCCCGAGCTAAAACTCCGTAATTAATTAGTTTTCATGAAAGAGAGCCATGTCGTCGTTAAAATTTAATCAAATAAAACCTGGTTGACAAATCGACTCACCCTTTGTGACAAATCTTCCAGTCTGCCACTGCCCCATAATGTTCAAGCCAGATTAATTTCTACCAATGAAAAGTTTGTTTAGACATCATTATTTAACCCTGTGCACACGACTTCCTCACCATTTGTATTGACCACCCCAGTCGAAGGGTTGACAGGTAATCTTCATTTAAAAATTCACCGGTGACGATTTTTTTTTCGACCCTTTTTTTGACAAAGTGATGGATTGTATTGCGTTCGGTCCATTAAAAATGTTATTAAGTCAGGTCCGTGTGTAATGTACCAACATATAGTAATTGTATTTTTTTAAATCCAATTCTATGCTATATTTTTTTGGAGGGAATTATGACATCAATGTCTAATACTGGGCATGAAATTCTGAAAAAAATTATGACTTGTTAATCCCAATTCCATGAATTATTAGACTCGGCAATAAATCATCTTGAGCTGTCATTTGAAATGGTCTCAGATTGCAATACCTACTAACTAATTACTAATGACCTCACCTCAAGCTCGCCGTTACTCCCGCCTCGGAATCACTACTCTAGCATACTTCAAGGCGTGCGGCGGTCCAACACACACTCTCCGTCATCCACTCCCTTCTATCACTTCCCTCTCTCACATGCCTTATCTTTGCTAATCATGCTCTCCACTAGATTCATCTGTAACACCCTCCATCTATCCTCTACATTAATCTTTCTGCTTTCTCCTTTCTCCTATTTGCCCAGATTCGTCCCCTCTGGGGGGTCCAGAGGGTACCTCCCATGTTTTTCCTCTCCGTCTTCATCCACTCCCTTCCTTCCCCTGGCTGGTGTCCTCTTTCTCCACATTCCCTACTAAGGAAGGCCTGCCGACAGTCTCTGGCCATGTGCTCCACGCTCTTACATAGCCAGCAGTCCCTTATATTCACCACTCTCTTGGTATTACACACCGCTACCTGGTGGCCCTTCACTCCACATCCAAAGCATTTGCCCTCCTCTCTCCCAATATTTACCATATTCCAGTCCAACTTAATCTCCCGTTTTCCTAGTAAGGCTTCCGCTTTCTCCCATTCCACCCTTACCACAACCATTTTCATCCCGTTCCTTTCCCTCACCGGTGTCATCACCCTTCTCCCTTCCCCAATCACTTCCTCTATTTTCTTTCTCACCACTTCATCTTCAATCCACGGGTCTATCCCCAACATCTTAATGGTTTTTGTTCCCCTTCCCACTTCCACCTCCCTAGCTCCTGTTACCCTTTTCCACATCCCTCAGAATTCCTCTGACCTCAACCCCTTCCTTATCCTCTTTTACCACCTCCCTGTTCCTGGAGTCGCTAAGTCCATCCACCCACTTTCCTTCCATCTCCCTCAAACCCTTCTTAATCCGCTTTATCCCCTCCTGATTGACTTCTCCAATATCCTTCAGGATTATGCCTCATTCCTGACCTCCTTTCCCTTTTCCTTCATCTTACGGAGTGATAAAAACACTGGTATTTTTATATTTAGAATCGGCTATGTTTCCTAACCCTTAACGACACCGCGTAACTTTAGACAGATTTGAAAATCTGTTTTCATATTTCACTATTTCATTAGAGGTTTTTTCACTGGCAAAATACCATTGGAGAGGCATCATTTCTACTGACAAACAAGTTTAATTATTCTAGTTTGTTGCTTCCAGAATGTTGCCTTTGTCTTGTGAAAAAACAACAAAAAATATCAGTCAAGTTATTGAGTGAATATCATGATTTTTCTTTTCTGTATGAAAACTGTTATACAATATGCAACTATAGCAAACTTATTGTTCTTAAGTTGATGTAGAAATTACTTCAAGAATGACACGAAGCATAAGGAAATCCGTGAAAACTTGGGAATATATATTTCAAAAAGAAAAGCGTAAAGGATTTCTGAAGGCAGACTGGCGTGCTTCTACCATTATTGAACTTTTTAAATCTGAAGCAGTCTGTTCCAGATCACCTCCGCTTCATTTCACATTTATTTAATAACAATAAGCTACAGTCTAGTGCGTTGTTTTATTTTTAAAACAACGTTTTTCATTGAACTTGATTTAATACTAGGGTTTTATTATTAGATGATTTAAATTTAAAACCAATACACACAGCAAGCTGAAGAGATAAAAAAAATGACATTCTTGATTAATTCTCTAGATTGCCAGATTTGTAGGGTGTAGCGATGTATTAATAAAAAATTGACTTGGGATTGCTGTTAATCGTAGAAATAAGGTTGTAGTTGTTGTAAAAGGAGATTACATACAAAGCAAAAATTGCTCTAATGGTGTGCAGGAATATGGCAGGAAGAAACTGGGGTTGTAACCCAAAAATCCTAAGCTGGATGTACACTGCCATAGTGAGACCAATCATCACTTATGGAGCCACTGCGTAGAGTAGTAGAATTAGCCTATTGACGACGAGAGAAAACCTCTCCAAAATTCAAAGACTAGTCTGTATATGCATTACAGGAGCAATGAGAACATGCCCAACGGCAGCCAACCTCACCGAAAGAACAAGATACAGAGTAAGTAGAGGGAATCATTGAAAAAAAAACCACCTCCTCACTTCTTAGAAATCAGACAACCTGGGACATGCCACAAGACGGTATGATGAAAAAGTTCAACTTTTCAAAGACATTCGTTACGGAATTAAGCAACAAGAAGGAATGGGATCCAAAAACCATTACCAGACTTGGAAAGAATGCCATTCAATGGTACACAGACGGCTCGACAGCAATAGAAGGAACTGGGATAGGAGTGTTCGGGCCAGGAACCAAACACTCTGAAAGCTTGGGAAAAACTCCAAGTATGGAGATAATCCATGCCATAAGAAAGTGCGCCCAGTTCAATATTGATAAAGGATACAGAAGGCATAGGATTATCATAATGTCGGATAGTCTGGCAGCCATTAAAGCACTGAGCTCTTGTGTAATCAATTCCAAAATGGAGTGGGAATGCCTAGACAAACTCAATGAATTAGGCAAGAACAATATAGTTGGATATGGATTCCAAGACACACTGGAATAGAAGGAAATGAAATAGCAGATGAACTAGCAAGGAGGGGGACTGAAATACCTTTTTGGGAGGCCTGACCCTTTTGCGGAATCAGCCCCAATGTAATATTGGAAGAAATAGGTAGATCCGAGAAAAGTAGCATAATAAATCATCAAGCTACTTCTCACATATTCCGATGATCTGTCTTGATGTTATTGAATGTTTCGACAAAATTCTTCATTTTAATACTGTAAACAGAAAATTGTTCAACAGATGACCAGAATACCATTATATATCATTTGCTATACGAGTTGCAATGTCAATTGTGTTCTTCGTAATGATATATTGTAAATCGCTGGATCTCAGCATATGCACCACTGAAACCAACCAGCATGTAATCTTTGCAATCATGCACTGATAAATATTGACAGAACAAAGCCCACCAACACTAGTAATATCGAACGAGAGAGAGAGTAAGCTTCAGATTTATCATTTGAACCGGAGAATTGAAATCAACGAGCGTTATATATACAAGAACAAACAAAATTAAGTTTAAGGTTATACCGTAATAAGTGCAGTTCAGAAATTGTTGTTGATTATTCAGCTGTTTGTTTTCCTTCCAATTAAAATGATATTTACATACGAACGACTTCAAAGAAAAGATTTTATACGCGAATAAATAGTTTCCAGTCTTTAGAAGTTTCCGTTTGATCATGACAAGGTTGTGAAACAAAGGTTGATATTCGCACTTTCCAGCTATACAAGAACATAAAAAAGTGTGATAACTATCACTTCTCATATTTTGTAGGAATGTAATAGATGTGTTGTCGATGAATACTTCCGTAGATTATAAGTGTGGAAGTGCCTCTGAATAGGTGGTGTTGCAGGTCACTTGGAGGATCATCTCAAGAGGAATGGAACGACTACTTCTAGCACTGGGACATGTTTGATTTATTTATGAAATAAACATACATTCTAAACTAATACTATGCATAAGTACCTAGCCGCATAGCTAGGTTAATTAATTACTAGTAGGTGACTATTCAACTATATAGAATAGTCTTCTTCAAGTATTATGTATTCTATATTCTATATTCTATATTCGACTTCTTCTCTTGATCAAAACTGGAAGTATATTTATATAATCGGTCAAGTTCGAGCAAAACAGATGAACATATAATTTTTGTTGTCTTGCACCACGCTTGAACATGACAATAACCTTCTTTATTTATATTTATACAATAATGAAATGTTCGAACGTTTATTTGAAATAAGATCACGGGAATTTAATTTTTATTTTGAATATTCATATTATATTTTTATATTGGGCCGAAAGGCATCACAGGAATGTGAGAAAAGGAAATACTAAATTTGGTTTTAATAGGGACAGGAAAAAACTGCTTAACAATTATTTGAAATTCGGCATTAGCTCCAATCTTTGGCATGCAACCATGTATTTCTGGCAGACTGTGAAGTGTGTTTGTTCTGTGGAATACGCAATTTTCCAAAAGTAGCAGCTTCTCTCCTGGTTAAGAACTCCAGGAAATAGCAACCAATCAACGGGTTATTTTGCTGATGATCTAAAAATTTTGCTAGGATTGTTAGATGATTTAAAGAAGTTATTTTGCATCATGTTTGCTGTGGTTATGAAAAGGTTGGCTTCTTTGGCATGATGGTCAGCATTTTTTTCTCAGTAATTCCAATGCAAGATGGTGGCTATACTAGGCGAACGAAATGAGACAGTTTGATAAATGTCATATAATTGGGCTATTGGATGATCAGTAAAGCATGTGCATGGATATTGCTTTTCAACACATTCGATAATATCCTTATGTTTTGAACAATACAGGCTATAGAGTCAATCGTCTCGGCTTCAAGCACGGACGTAGACATATTGACCAAGGCTAGAGAACATTCTCTTTCTAGGTCCATTTATACTTCAGTTTAAGTTGAAGTAGGCATATAGGAAAATGTGAAGGAAATGTTGGTCATGGAAATATCAGTGGAAATAGAAATTAATTAAACAGGCAGTGTATCAAGGAAATTAATAGACAGTTTTAGATAGTGGCCCAGAAATATATGAAATGGTACAATTTTTATTCTAGCTTAACGTGCCTCCACAGCGGTATACAAAAAATAGATACAAATATTTATATATAATTATTAAAAATTTCAAATTACAGTTTAGGATATAGATAAGTAGCTTTCAAGGAACTGTAAGACTCGTGATTTCGGTAGTGCAGTGGACAATTTCCTTGAGGTTAGGCCTTAGTTCAAATTGTTGATATGTAGCAGAACATTGTTTGCAATCCGTCAGTATGTGCTTAAGGGTCGCAATATCATTGCAGCTATGGCAAACAGGACGATTTCCTGAAGACATCAGATATCCGTGTGTGAGTTTGGTATGGCTGATTCGGATTCTTCTGATTATAGTAGCCTCTCTCCGGGCTAAGAAGTTAAGGGAGAGAGGAGAAGTGGATGGATATCATGAAATGCTGTCGTGCTATTGCGCCATAGGTGTCGCCAAGAATCTTGTGTAACGTTTTTGAAGTGGATCTTTAGGTCGGTTGCGAGTTGGACAATCTGTTGAGTTGTTATTAGTGGTAGCTTCCTTCGCAGTTTCGTTACCATGAATTCCGATGTGGGATGGATGCCAGTTGAGAGAGACTGTTATATCTTGAGCAACGAGAGTTTGATAGATGTCGTGTATGTTCTGGACAATTGGGACTGAATAGAGGAAAGGGAGTCAGTGCATATTGCAATATTTTTGTGCGGTAGGTACCTACAATTTAAATCGTAAAAATACACCTGTCATTTTAATCACAGTTTTCTCTACTAAAACTGTGAAAGAATCAATAATTCATTAAAATGAATCCATTGCCCCGATTATATAATGAATTTAACTATGCAAATAACTACTCGGTCATGAAATTTGTATATACCATTCGATTGGACAAACTTTAACATTGCGGTTTGTTGGTAGGTCAAAAAAGATACATCCCAACGGACGCTGAATTAAATATATCATTGTTCCACAACAGAGAAAACATACCCGGTTTTAGGTGAGTAGTCAATATTTGTGTTAGTTCGGCACAAACAGTTTGCGGTTCTATAACGTTTTAATCGCTTAACTGATACATTATGCTCAATGCTCTTGATAACGTTTTTTTCTCTGAGTGTCTTTTTATTCTTCTCGTTCCATTACTTTTGTTGAAAAAATTGATTATTTCGAGACCTGTCAAAAAGAAAATTTTGGATCGAGTATTATCACTTTCAAGATATAGGGCGATTTTCCAAAATTGACCAACTTGGGAATTTTGGGATTGTTGGCTTTTGGCATTAAACATTGTTAAATCTGGGACAAAAATGAGTTGATGTCAAAGGTAATAGTGTCAATGACAATATTTTTTATGATAATAATAAAAAAGATCTACTTCAATTTCTCAATAGTAATATAACCCTCTTCCACTATTGATACACCCTTAAATAAAAAAACTGTCAGTTTTTGCAGTTCGCTTACAATGTGAAAACGTAAAAATTCCTCAGCAGTGCTTCCTTTCGACCGAACTACCTAAAATATACGAACCTTTATCATCAATAGAGCATTTCTAATTTATTCAAGCGACCCCAATCGACGAGGTTCAAATCAATTAGAGAACAATATGCAGCATTGTATTCCCCAACAAACAAGTCCGTTACATAAACCCGATATCAACTTTAATTCAATTCGGTCCGGAATCCTGTTATTAAATTAACACGAAATGTTGAATAGAATTCAAATTCATTGTAGAAACAAACGAAATTTCATTATTTATTGCGAATAAATAACCGAATCGGTTAAACATATATATTATTTCGAGAGATAGGGATGAATTTAAATTTCGAGCAATTCACACTGAATATTAGAGTGAATAAACTGTCAACTAATTTCGACATTATAAATTTTTTCTATGATAAATTAACTCCAATGTTAAAATGTCATATACCTGGGAATGTTATTGTTAATTTGACATCGATAAAAAAGGTGCATCCTTTTTTATCGGATAAAAACTTCTCTTCCTCAATATCTAGTAAGCGGGCGTCACTTTTACACAATGACAATGAGTCGCAAGTTTGGTTACTTATACACATTATATTCTGTCGTAAATTTATCAACAGTAAAAACACCAGAGCTTTTTTTTTATCCGATAAATTTCTCTTTGCAACGAAACAGTTTTGCCAATCACTAATTTTACGAGAAAAACTGACATGATAAAATCGCGACACCGAAGGTGGAGCGATTTTATCTTATGTCAGTTTTTCGAGTGTTTTTTGGCAAGATATATTAACGACAGAATATATGGATGAACAACAAAAATAATTATCTTTATTAACTTGCGACTCATTGTCATTGTGTAAAAGTGACGTCCGCTTACTAGATATTGAGGAATAAAAAAGGATGCACCTTTTTTATCGATGTTAAAGTGACAATAACATTTCCAGGTACATGACATTTTAACATTGGAGTTAATTTATCTTGCCAAAAAACACTCGAGCTTTTCTTTCATCAGATGAATTTCTCTTCAACTCAAAGTTTTGCCAATCACTAAATTTGCTCGAAAAACTGACATTAGATAAAATTTTATCATGTCAGTTTTTCTCGTAAAATTAGTGATTGGCAAAACTGTTTCGTTGCAAAGAGAAATTCATCCGATAAAAAAAGCTCTTGTGCTTCTACTGTTGACAAAAGCTGTTCGTTCATTAATATTACGAAATCTAAACTGAATTGTTCTTTATTTTTGGTCAAACGTTCCACGTTACGTGCTAGACATGGACTCGAGAGGGTTTTTGCATGTCGCCGAGGCTTTGGGGGCTGATAGACAACGTTATGGCACCTCTAAAGTGTACCTCTTAGGAAAGATGAATTTTCAAAGGTGTCATTAATATCTAAACCCCTGGAACGTAGGCCCCACTTTAATTCGTGTTTTGTCTCGCCAAGGAGGTAACCAAAATCCGCGAACTCAATATGCCATACCATTATGGAGTCACTTCAGGTCTGCAATACTGACAGAAACGTGTAATTTTTCCACTGTGAACATGGATCAAGGGCCTCGGAATGCTGTTCCGTGATCTTTGTTATCAATGAACTGTAGAACAAAAATTTCAAAACTATAGCTATCCATAGAGGTAATACAAATAGAGGCAACAAACCATAGGCCACTGTGTAAGTAGAATTGTCCGTCTGAACTTCGGTGAAAGGGAACGAGACAGCCTATCAGAGGTTTCTCTGCCTTTATCTGTGTATACAGAATCTGCGCTATTAGATAAAGACATCCTAAGCCTCTGACTTCCTATCTCTCTCTTAGATGCTGGTGGATTCCGAGCTGGCTTGTTGCCTCTAAATGTAGTATCTCTATGCATACATCTGGGGCGTGGCCAAGTGGCCTCCATAATGGGGTAAACATGTCATTTTTAGCAATGATCATGTGTAATATGTACCAGTATGACGTTTTGGTTTCAAGATGCTCTGTTGCATAATCTTAGCGGTGATATACTGTCATACTGATAGCGTGTCGTTGAAGAGGTGCCATTTTTTTTTTCCATTTTGGGAGCCGTTCAGATGCCGGGAGCACTGCAGCCTATTGGCTTATTGTACTCTGCTCCCATATTTAGTCCACCCATCCAGTTATCCCCGTACCTTCGAGTAGACGGTATAGGTCCATTGGATGTGTGCCATATACTTCAGGTGGCACATTGGCCTCTCCGAAGATTGCCCGTCTCCTCGAGTGCAGTGCCTCA
>CAJUYI010007388.1:0-12204 GCA_910591695.1 Galerucella pusilla
GAAAAAACTATTTTGGAATCTCAGCTTGATCATAATCATGAAGGTGATAAGACGATTGCTAGGCAAGCTATTAGTAATAGCGTTAAAAGAAAAGCTGTTGAGGATAGCACAGAAAGGCCATCTAAACTAATTCATAAAGAATTAACTGTAAGTACTAAAATTTCTAGAAATTAAAGTATTATTAACAGTATGATTTTTCTAACATCTCGTAGAACAATGATTGGGCTTCAGACATTGTAAGCGATGATCTACTTCGTGTGAGAAGAAATCTGTACGAAGCACGGCGAGATGTTTTACCAGCATCACCTAAGGATATAAATCAGGTTTTTGATGCAGTTGTTAATTTAAATCTGAAAACTAAAATTAAAGATGAAAATTTCCTTTGCTGTTTAGATAAGGAAAACAATTTAATTATCTTTTCTTGTTTCACAAATTTATATTTCTTATGTTCCTGTGATACCATTTATATGGATGGTACATTTCAATATTGTACAAAGTTTTTTTACCAACTATTTACCATTCATGCTTTTAAAAAAGGTTATTATGTTCCAGTCATATTTGCTCTGTTACCCGATAAAAGTTGTAATACATATTTCAAATTGTTTCAAAATGTTAGCGATAAATGTAATGCACTTAACTTATCCTTTAACCCAAAAAATATAGTAGTCGACTTTGAACAAGCAATTCATAGTGCAATTTATAGATTTTGGCCATATTCAAATTTAACCGGGTGTAGATTTCACTTATGTCAAGCATGGTACCGTAAAATTTTAAATTTAGGTTTGTCGAATGAATATAAAGATAAAAATTCAGAAATTGGCAAGTTTTTAAAGTTATTCTTTGGCCTACATTTTCTAGAACCTACCGAAGTAGGTGACTTTTTTTCTCTTGAAATATTTGACAAATCGCCCGATGATGAGAGAGTAATACAATTTTGTGATTACATAGTTGAAAATTATATATCAGAAGAAGCTAAATTTCCTCCAAAAGTTTGGGCATGTAACACAAATAGCATGTATCGGTCTACCAACGCTTGTGAATCATTTCATTCTTTATTAAAAAACAGTTTTTATTCTCCTCATCCAAATATATTTATTTTTGTGGACATGATAATAAATATACAAAATGAAAAATTTGCAAAAATTAAGACTGCCAATGAATCAACAATTATAAAAAAATTTAAATCTGTTACTAGAAAGAAACATGAGTATATAACTTCTAAAATAAAAGAATTAAAAGAAAATAAGATAATAACCAAATTTGATTTTGTAAGATCTTTAAGCTATTATTATTTGCCGCAGTAGTACAAGAGATCTTAAATTGTAAAATTAATGTTAATTTGTCTGTATATTTCAAAACAAATTTTAAAAATATATCTTCTTTGTATTATATTATCGAATTGTATAAATAATTGTATAAATAAATGTAATAAAACTGTTTAGATTGTTATTTTAAACCGTTAATCCTCTCTAGAAATATGGTGGTACAACTAGACGGTAGGATTACATCTACCTGGTGTCCCGTGGTACAACTCGGCGGTCCCGAAATAAACAAGGTAAATAGTTGAAGTTTTGTATACGGGTATTTTACTAACTACTTTAGTCATGAAAATTTTTAAATATTTAAACTCAGCACACTTCACTCCGTCTACAATAGCTATGTTCATATTAGATTTTTTTGTACGCCAGCGCTACTCTTGCAGATAATTGAAGCTTTATTGTCAGTATACATCTGGACACTTTTTCAACTCTCCCCCATACAAGACGGTTCTCCTTACCTCTACCCTCCATTATGCAATACCAAATCTTAGCGACATTTTTAATCCAGTCGTCAGTTTGACGTTTAATTAATTTTTAATAAAAAATAAACACCAAACTGAAAACACCACATGTAGGGTATTATCGCTGTAATACAGCGGTGATTGGATGAAATTTTACACATGACTTGAAATCAAGTAATTTGATTGGTTACTATATTCAGTAAAACATTATCTTTGATATCTATTGGTAATACTCTTTACTAAACACGACAATACTTATTACAGGAATCTGTAATCTGTATTAAGTTTCCAAGGCTTGCATAAAAAAATAATATCCATAATAGTTATTTATGTACCAAGGGTATAAATAGATGTTTATGCCCTGAGGGCGACGTCTTACGAAGCCGAGGGCCTCTGGCCCGAGGGTTTGTAAGTCGCCCGAGATAGTTGGTAACTAAGCAATAAAAACACAATAATGAACTAGTATGACATAAAAACTTTTAGGTCATACTAGTTCGTTATTGCAATCCAATCTCAATACAAATCAGTGTTTTAAAAAATCCAGTTTAAATTAATAGGTGAATGTTGACAAACGTAAATGTCATAATATCACAATAAATTTTATATGTGTCAAAGTTAGAAGTCAAAATGAACGAAGATTTTGGAATTCCTGACGAAATTATTGAAAAAGCGCGGGCCGCGCGGGCCATAAAGTGAACTTTATGCCCGCACGGGCATAAAGAACGACATTAGATAGTTGGTAACTAAGCAATAAAAACACAATAATGAACTAGTCATTTTACATTAGACAATTTCTTGTGCAATATTTAGTTCAAATTTTGGAACAATATTTGGAATAGATTTCTTGTGTGAAATATTGGTCAACTGTTTCAAGCTATTTTAGACTATTCCAATTTATTGAACAATATTTAGTTCAAGATTCCTGCGTAGTGATCTGATTTGATGATAAAATAAATATAAACTTTTCAAATTCAAAAATGTCGTTAGTTATGGAACCGGAAAATTTGAAATATTTATTAATTTTCACGGCTGCTCATGTCAGTAAGCGAATATTAACTTTAAAACAGAGGAGAATAAGATTTGGCAAAATAAGTGGTTAATGAAATGGTGTCTAATGATGCCTAACTTTGCCACTACAGATTCTACGGCTAAGCTTCTTCAGTATTTGTTATGGTAATCTTTGTGTTTTACATTGTACAAACAAGCATGTTTTGAGTTTATTCTAGTTTATTCCGAGATATATTTTTCAACTACTTTAATACATAACCACAAATTATCATGATTAATGACATTCATACGACATTTCCATCGTGAAATAAAATAAATCGAATTATTGAGAAAATAGAACCTGTTCTATTTGACAGGGTAGACAATTTTTAGTACAATTTTCAATTTAAAGGGGTCTATTCATGTATGATGTCGTTGATGAACGAATATCGTTTACGAACGATAAATGCTATTCTGTATCCAAAATGCTAACGAATTCTTCGTTAGAAATCGCCGTTCATGAACGACAGCCAGAAACGTCACTTTGGCTATAAAAATTTGTCTATTTTTTTGATAAGATTAATAATTTCGGTGAAAATTATGGAAATTGTTGGAGAGGAAATTGATCGGTGGTACGGTGTAGCTATTTGATATTCAAAAAGAAATATTTATTTTTTCTTTCATATTGATGGGATATTTTCAAGTAAGAAGTTCGTAACCTCAACTCATTCACATAAACGTCAATGCTTCAGCTAAGCTTTTCCTTTATCTAACCATAACAAAGATCCATAACCTCAAATTGTAGTTTAAAATTGAATAACGTTGTCACATTGCAAACTATTTCAAGTTGGTAAAAATATTGAGCAAAACGTAAAAAAACTATCACAGTCTTATTATTTACATTCAGGCCCAGTTGTACAGTCTCGGTTCAAGCAGAGCTCAAGGTTGAACTTTCTTCAAATTTCAAAGTTCAGTTGTACAAAGCTAGTTTAAGGTAAAGCTTGGTTCACTGGATGCCGCTTTATCAAGTTCAACTGGGCGGTCGAATTTGGGCGCTTAAACCTAGTTCTATTATAACATAACCTAAATTTTTGTATTATTTTGTCCTAATCGTTGTGATATCAGTATTTAACTATTGTATGTGAGTGTCAAATAAAAATAATGGCTCACCAACTACCTGAAAATCTTGTGGAACTAACAGATGATGAAGACTTTGTCGAAGCAGTAGAAGTATTAATAAACGCTAGAAGACGTCGAAAGAAATATAGAAATAGAATGGATCATTTTCAAGAATGGAATGATGATGAATTTGTGCAAAGATTTCGGCTTTCCAAGCAGGGTGTTCGCTTTGTTATAAACCAGGTTGAAGCACAAATCTCGTCTCCAACAGATTGGTGAGTATTTTCCTTTGTTATCCATTTGTAATTGATATCTTTTCAGGAATCATGCTGTAACTACTGAACAAATGGTGCTCGTAACTTTGAGATATTTTGCAACTGGAAACTTTCTTCAGACAGTTGGGGATTTTGTTGGCATAGAGAAAGGATCATCAAGTCGTATTGTTTGGAAGGTAATCAGAGCTTTGGCAGGGCTTTATCACCAGTATATTCGAATGCCTGAAACTCAACCTGAATTTAGATATGCCTCTCAAAAGTTTTATAGTGTGGCACGATTTCCCAAGTGCATTGGAGCTATCGACTGCACACATGTGAAAATCATATCACCTGGAGGAAATAATGCAGAAATATTCAGGAATAGAAAAGGGTTCTTTTCCTTTAATGTTCAAGCCATATGTGACTCGAACTGCATGTTTCAGGATGTAGTGAGCCGTTGGCCTGGTTCAACCCATGACTCACAAATATTTGCCAATTCAAGCATCAGAGTTAGATTTGAACGAGGAGACTTCGAGAAATATATACTATAGTTGGAGATAGTGGCTACGCATTAAAAAATTACCTAATAACACCCCTCGCTAATCCTGTGACAAGACAGGAACAACTTTTCAATGAATCTCAGATCAGAACGAGGAATTGCATAGAAAGAACATTTGGACAATAGAAAAGAAGGTTTCCTATACTTGCTTTTGGAATTAGACTGAAGAGAGAAAAAGTTGAGGCTGTCGTGATTGCCTTGTCAGTTTTGGAGAATATTGCTAAACTCTTGAATGAGCCAGATCCTCCAAACAATGAAGAAGATGAAGCAGCAGTTAACTTTGTTGACAATGTAAATATTGAACCATATATACATTTTCACAACATACCCAATATCAATTATGCTGTGAGACATCAGTTAATAAATTACTTTAATGAAATCTAAGCACAAATTATTTATTTTTCAAGATTAATAATCAACAACAACTCATGAACATAGATCAAAAACCTCGTGAAAATTTCATATTCTTACAAATAAAATTTGATTCTTGACAGAAAGAATCAACTGCGCACGCGCAAACGCTACCAACATAACATATCTTTCCTTAAGCCAAGTTTTGTAGAGCTGGGCGGAAACATATTTCTGAACCTAGTTCATCCCTGAACTTAGTTCAGTAGAACCAAGGCTTGAACCGAGACTGTACAACTGGGCCTTAGAGGTTTGTGCAGTATGTTAAATAAGATAGTGGTGTAGATTTTGAAAACATTAACGGATAATACATGTATTTATATAGAATGGATATTAGCTACGATCTTTATCACTTAATATTTATAATGTAATTCAAAAATCTGACAACGCCGTGATATTTTGCTCTACTATCATGGTCAACGAAAAAGATACAGAATAACGTTTCAAAATTTTTCATTCACATTCCTATCGTTTGTAAACGAAACCATTGCTGAACGAAATATTACAGAAGAGACTTAACAATTTGAATTGTTCCAAAACTTGAACTAAATATTGCACAAGAATCTGTCTAATCTAAAATGACCTTAAGGCCCGGTTGTACATTTGAAGCTTAAAATTGAGCTCAACTGAGCTGGGCTTAAAATATAAGCTTAGCTCAACCCTAAGCCTGTTGTACAAACATGGTTCAGTAGCAGCTCCACTAAACCTATATTTTGCAAGTGTTGGTAGAACTTTTTTCGAACTGACGCATGCGTATGAAGTAAATTGTCACAATATGTTTGTCAAATAACCTAACTAATTTCATATTTGCTACCAATTAGTTTTACAAGAAATTTCCTCTGATATACGCAATATGTCACAAAGCGAACGGTTTCTTTAGAAAGACGAAATATTTGAATAAACTAATGATCTCTCCAACATTCAAAGTGATTCATACGCTCTCTATACACCCGAGGTCTTCTCGGGTGATGTACGATTCCAATAAGTTCCAAGAAATCCTCATTACCGATTAAAATATCCATAATTAACTTTAACAAACTTTTAATTTAATATTAAATTAAGTACAGGTTAAGTTTGCATACAATTCATTCACATTTAAGCCACGGAAATTGATAACAATTTATGTTCCGTGCTTAAGCTTCCATTAAACCTGCCCTCTTGGGGGCTTTTCTAAGCTTAAGGTTTAAATTAAGCTCAACCGTAAGCCAACTTTGTACAACAGCAATCTGACGCTGAACCTGAGTTCACACTTGAGCCTTCACCAAGCTACAATTGTACAACCGGCCCTAAGTCTAGCTCGACTTCAGCGGTCATATTTTGTTCTATTCAGACACTTGACACTTCCGTCACATGTTATATGTTTATTTTTTGCTTGCAGCTTGTTTTCTCTATTGACTTATTGTACTCTTTCAGCCCACCCAACTACAGTTCAGCAGAAGATGACTAGGTGACTCTTCAAAGTACTCTAGACTCTTTTGTTGTTAAATCAAATTCAGTTATCGTGTATTATACTTGTCTGTAATGGTGAAATATAAATAAAACACAAACACGAGTTAATTTTTTTTCATAATGTATTTTACCAATAATTAACTTCATTATAATAAATTGAAACATCTGCAACTCTTTATACAATAAATATGAAATGTGGAAATCTATATTTGGTCCTAAAAATTTAAATATTACATACATCACCAATCCCTAAATAAATATCGCTATAATTCACTCAAAAGTAACAAGAAACATAAAATAATAACATCATCATACATAATTTAAAATAGATAGAAATTGTCGAATAGACGGGGCTAATTGTATGCTAAAAAATAGAGGGTTAGTCAGTCCCATTTCAGCCCAACCTTGTCAGTTGTGTTCTTGTTCACATCTTACCTAAAAGTTAGGTTAGATTTGAACTCGAACACAACTGGAAACGTTGGAGTAATGCTACGACTGAAAACATTTCTTGATTTTAAAAAAGTGTATGGAAAACAGAAAATTAACATAAATAGAAATGACAGTCGACAGTTTCACCGAACAAAATACTTGTTAAAAGCTGGTCACAAAAGCAAATAGTCCCCGGTTTATGACTACATATTGTACTATTACACGCCTACCCCATCGTTAATAATACTGGAATAAGGGGAATCTTTCAATCATTAAAAAAATCACAACCTAAATTATAGATAGAAAAAAATAAATGGCTTTTTTCAAGAAAAAAATACAATCCTATAAAGACTAACGTATGTACAGTTCTATAGAATAAGAGCATAGCACATCATTTACAGGTTTTTATTGATCAGAGCACTTTTTATTTTGACCTTTTGTAAAATCTACAGACATTTTATTTTATAGAACATTAAATATTTGCTTTTTGTTACGATTTCTACGATCGTCTGGTAAGAACCAAGGCATTTCTGTTGACAAGTCAGAATTTGCCCAGCTTTGCAAATCTTGCAAATTTTCTGGATCCTTCGGTTTCAAAATGTGGCTCATGTACGACAGGTCTGGAATGAAATATTCAACACTATACAACAGCTTCCCGAGTTGTTCAGAATGATTAATAATTGTACTCTCACCAACTGTAATGGGATTTACACGGAGAAATTTCTTTAAAGAACTTTTATCCATCAAAGATCAAGAAATAAAAAAAATAAGACAGCTCACTGCTCAATTCAGACCCAACTCTTATGCTACAGTAGCGCCATCTTAGTCATTTACCGAACACATTTTCTAGCATTATAGTTGACATTAATTTGACGTTGACAGCTTTGTCATTTCTAGAACCAAATTTTTATTACCTAATGGTTCTTTCAAATCTGCTTGCGAATCTTGCTACTGACAGAAGCGGGAAATATTGTAATATCTACATTTGGCAAGAGTTTATATAGTAAATTATATAAATAGAGAAAGATAATATTATCACAACGCGTTTATACTTTTTTATTCCGTTGATCTTCAATATCGAACGTAAATGAATACTCTATAAAATAAAATCGTCCATGTTACAAAAGTGGAGCGTCATAAACAATATATTTTGGCTAGACCCCTGGACAAAAACAAAAAACCGTAATAAGTAAGAAAATAAAGATGTTAGATCGATGTAAATTTGTGACGTGCTCCGACCCCAAAGGAGAACATTATGGTAGAACCTGACAAACATCCACTATTTGACTTTGACAACACATCTAGGTGCGCCGGTTACGGGACGATCAGTTGAATTCGTTTGGATGATACCTACTTTTTCACATAATTATCAGCTTCATCAAAATGCAAAATTTGTAATTGTACCTAACAGCCATGAATAATCACTTGCTAAGTTATAGGGTATATCAAAATGAATATTTGTAATTTTTATCTTACTTATTAAAGTTTCCAGGGCCTAATCTTTAAACAGACAGTCATATTATATACATTTTACTTTCTTCATTAAACACAACTAACAAACAAATTAGTAAAAAACAGTTTTCTATGGAATTAACTTACTTTTTATCTCTATGCTAATTTCTGCGCGGGAGAAATCTTAGTATTCAAAGTACAAAGCTATAAAAACGTGTTAAAATTATTATACAGTTTATAGTGGTTAGCTTTAACAAGATTTTTTTATTGTACCCAAATCACTTGACGGGGTGGGAAGATTATGAAAGTAACAAGAATGAACATAGATCATAAAAGCCGAGTCCTGACCAAGCAGACTAAAAAGTGAATATGATTTTGAAGCAAAGACAAGATAAGTCTGAGGTCAGGCTAGACAAAATTGAGAAAAACTGTCCAAACTAAGAGGACAAAAGTGCAACAAAAGTAAGAAATTCAAAAAAGGCAATAATTAATAAAAACCGTCCATACTACGAGTACAAAAATGTTTTCTTTCTTGTCGTTGTTTTGCCTGCTTGGTCTGGACTTGCCATTAGAGGCGTTAAATACGTTTTGGTTGATGATTTCAATTCTTAGTAACCTATGAAAAATCTAAAGTAACAAATATAATTTTCAGTAAAGTCTTTAAAACAAGACCGATCATTGATTTACCTCATGTAAGAATTAGTTTACTAAAACTAAAGTAAATTCAAAATTTTTGTTAATTGTGATGGACAAAAGCTCAAAAGAATGCTAAGAAATATGGAGTTCCGAAAATATCTTGCAAAATATTCGTGAAGGATGAAATATTTTAATCATATCGATGTGTTTTGGAAAAAACCAGCTCAAAAAATAAAGTTGGAGTAGGCACTAATTAAGCATCATCCAAATATGTTTTCGTCTCTTTCTTTGATAAAATGATAACTCCGGAGGTAAATATTAAACACAAAATCATTCAAACTATTCCCAAACACTAAATTCACTTAGAACACAGTACTTAGTTTTAATAACATTCAGTTAATCCAAGATATAAATAGTCCACCAACAAGAAGAGCGTGTCAATGCTAGAATTTGGTTCGGAATCCAACCATTAGCTGTTCAAAAAACTCCTTTTGAAAAATACAATCAGTCAATTTGAACTACTTTCTTATTGTCCAAAATAAACCTCTACTAATTATACGCCATCTGTGAATCACAGACTGTGCTATCACGTGGCTGTATATACTAAACTTCCCCCTTAACGTGTCCATCTTGTTCAGTGGTTACTTATATATGGTTTGATTGTAATAAAACGCAGCAAATTGGGTACATATAAGATATCAACCAGTTAAAATTCATATTTTTATTTAATAAGTTCTATACGATCCTTCATATACGTGAAAACTAAAATATTTCTTCTTTATCGACCACATTTCACCAGATTTAACTTAGCTTAACACCCAAACAAAAACACCTTATCATTGTTAAAATGAAATTCTGTAATTGCCACTGAATAAGTTATTTCCAACCTCTATACAAAGCAGTTCCAGAGATCCTTTCACTTTTCAACCTTTAAATGACAAGTAAGATCAAAATGGGGTTGCTGAAAATATCAGAATAGATAGATGGGATGCCAGGATACTGTAAGTGGCCTCAAAGGTCTCCTGACTTCGGACAATAGAGTTAATTAGATCATTGATCATTCAAGTGGAAAAATGAGGACCTTGACGGGATATGAAAGAAAGTAGTTCGGTTGTAACTCCAGCAGCAGTATAAAAAGGAAGAATGACATATTGTAAGTGGATGTTGAATCAACACACGTTTTAAGCAACCAAACTGTTTTAAATACATGAGAAAGCCGGCAATAAAACTTTTTAAATAAAAATAATAGAAAATTCACCTGGTCGGATAAGCACATTTCTAGACGTTCACCACTTAACCTATCATACAAAAAAATATTAACAATAAAAAATCCAGCATCATTAAAAAAATATCAGTTGTCAAATAAAACTTTTTTATGTATACAAATGTACTAAATTTACATAATTTTTTTTTCAAAAAAAAAATTATAAAAATATAAAATTAAGAAATAGACAAATTAAAAAGAAAGTTCGTCTCACAATTGCGAAGAGCTCGTGCTCTCATCCTCGGAATTACTTTCTGAAATCATCGCTTCTCCAGCCAAATGCTTCGGACATGGCAACGCTTTAGCGCCGTTTCGTCTGTCCAGCTCACTCGGCAACGCCGGTAATCGTAAATCGTCGTCGTTGTCTTCGTCCAAATCGAGATGATCGTGATCTTCGAGTTTCATGCTGGAGTTTGATGATTCGTAACTTTCGTCTTGGTGTTCGTCGTATTTGATGACGTTTGTCGTCCACATAAAAACGCTGTCGTTATCCGAATCGCCGTTTCTGGAGTTCGCCGAACGCGGCCTGTCCAATTCGTTCCTAAACAAAACAAAAATTAAATTCTAAGCACTCTTATCGCACCAACTAGACTCCGTTTCATGTAAGAAGAATCCACGTGAAGTTTGCCAACTGTCATGCGCAAAAATCAAAACCGGTAGCCTCGTAATGACCGTTTCAAGCCATTGGCATTACAAACGAACTTAACCTACAAAATGTGAAAACGTACGCTACTGATTTGAAGTCGAATCAATTTTACAATATGGCGCCGGCTTTGACAACAAGTTCGCGCATACGACTACAACTTCAAGTGGGTTGTTCTAACGTGAAACAGAGTATCTCACTATACTTACTTAGTAGTAGTAATAATAGCGCTAGAAGAAGAACTCTGACTAAGAGGATTACGAATTCGAGGTCTTTTGTTCGATGGAGATTTCGTAGGAGTATTTTTCGACGGAGTTGTGTTTCTAAAACTTCTTCTGACTATCCTATTGGCCACCACTTCCGGACTCTCGTCCATTTCCAATACGTAACTTACGGAATCCGATTTTTCCACGATTCCTTTAACTTTCGGAGAAGTTGGTGGAGACATGTCGTCTTGTTCGAATTCCACGGCGTAGGATTTTCTACCACGCATATCATCTCCATTGTTGGAGGACCTGTTCGAATAACTACGTTCTCTAAAAGACATGGCTCGTTCTAAGCTCAAACGCGACGAGTTGTGCCTTTCATTAAAACTAGAACTCATCAGTGACCGATTGAAAACATTTCCTTCGGTATGTTCGAGAACTTTATTCATAACTTCTTTATTTTGTTTCAGTTTCCATTGTAATTCTTCGTTGTGCTGGGACAATCTTCTTTTTTGATTTGTTTCTTCTTTGAAGCTTTCTTGTAGCTTGTGGTTTTCTTGAATTAATAATCTAAAATAAACGAAATTAATTTTGAGATTCAATCTAAGACAATTTATTGACAAGACGAACTTGTGGAAAAACATGGGGGTTGAGTGCGCGAATCATACACTGGATATACAGTGTAGTGGTTAAACCCATAATAACATATGCGTCTTTGGTCTGGTGGACAAAGTAGACACAAAAGAATGCAATGATGAGACTAGGCAAGTTGCGAAAACTTGCTTGTCTCAGTATTGCAGGGTGTATGAGAAGCACGCCAACGGCAGCACTAGAAGCCTTATTTGGCCTTCCTCCGTTACACCTCGTGATAATAGTCTAAGATCCCGATATAAAACGACCTTCACCGAGATGCTTATTTAATTAAACGTATTTTATATTAAATTTAATATGTCAATGAGTATGTTACATATGGGTTGCCTAACAAATTTCAGTCCAGGATATGATTAATTAATTATTA
>CAJUYI010007389.1:0-12204 GCA_910591695.1 Galerucella pusilla
TGCGATATATGTCACTTTCCTATGTGGTCGTAGGAAAAATATATTTCATTTGTCAAACTTGACAGACAACCAACTTACTAACTAACTTATCGTTTCTATAGCGACGGCTACGTTATAGTGAACTTATGAAAATAATTATAACTGCTCACTTACTGGAACACTGGTAGATTTTTTAGTTACTAACTTGCTTCGGACATGAGAAAAGGGGGTAGGGTGAAGGCATGCAAGTTCGAATACAAAATGGTTTGTTTCCATGAAACATTGACATAAGTTACCCACGTGTCAAAAAGAACAGTTTAAAGATAAACTTCCAATATTGGGCATTTAAGTTTGAAATGGTTCAACTTCTATGGTATCGATGGTGCATACCAGCTCAAAATTATAAACTCAATGCTTAAACGGTGCATACATTACAAACTTTGAAATTTTCAATTATATCTTGATCATCACTATAAGTACTACGGAAATTCAATGAAAAATAAAATAAAAAAACATTTCCGATAAAATCACTTTAATACATTTCAATAAATATAATATGTAAATACCAATAACTTGCCATATATCCAAGCACCAATAAACTATAAATTTATGTACTAAAAAGTTTGCAGTTTTCTTAGTTTTGAAGTGACTTCCAGAAATTCATTAATTAATCATTGACGACACACAGTGCTCCAGAAAGGGCCCCAGATGATGTCAAAACTTGAAATGGAACATTTCGACGTTCACATAACAAAATTAGTATACTAGATATTGGGAAGAAGGAATATTGAATTATATCCTCTTCGATTACGGGGAAGAGAATGTTTCGATTGTTTTCAAGAATGTCATTTGATCTCATATATCAATAAATTCGTTCAGTTATGTGATTAAGGTCCGGTTCTATCACCTCTGGTCAAAAGTGATAGTTTGTCAACCACTGGTCAGGTGTTGACCTTGAGGTTAGGAAAAAATGTGTTCTATCATCATGTGTCAGCTACTTTTGACTAGTGGTTACTTAACATCGATAGGTTTCGTAAATGTACTATCCATTATAAATATATTGTACAAAATTTGACTTTTTCGCCTGAAAATTGCATATAAAAGTTTGGTTATATGTCAAAGCACCTTGTCATAGACAAATTATTTTTCTTTATGCACCTTGTTCCGTCAGATTGATGAATTATTGGTATTAAACAAAAATATTATAAAATAATAGAGAATAAAAGCACAGATGCCGTAACCTGGAAGGCAAAGCAGCAATGTTGGGAATACATTGCCGCTGAGCTGAACAGTTCCGGAATTTATGGAAACCCTTTCTCGGATTCATTTTGGTCTTCGAGGTAGAGGCATGGGAAAAAATAACTTATCCTCATCTGAGCCATCAAATCCGGAATCAATCATTATTTTTATCACGATAATTTATAGGATTTATATTAAGCGCTAACGTCTTTTATTTACAAGTAGTCAATTAAAAATAAATGGAGATGTGCTGTGACAGGAATATATTTATTCAGAATTGTCAAGATTGTAAAGTAAAATGTCACCAAAATTAGGTCAACCAGTGGTCACAGTCTTAACAAGAACTCAAAGTGCATGTTACTTTATCCTTTGGTCAAAGAACGTTAACCTATGGTTATAACGAAGCAAGCGGTCATAGAACAGCAAACCTCTTGTCAGATCTTGTTAACCATAACAAGAACTCTTAACCAGAGGTGATAGAACCGGCCCTTAGTAATATAAAATGAGAAAAAGTTGCCTAGAAAATTTTATCGAAAGAATGAGCAATTTAGTAGATTTGCAGAATACATTTAAATATTCGGTACGTCTAGCTGGATAACACATAAATATTTACAGGTAATATCCACAACAATCTGAGCTTTTATCATATGATTTAGTGCCGGTTGTACAATTGTAGCTTAGTGAAGGCTCAAGTGTGAACTCAGGTTCACCGTCAGATTGCTGTTGTACAAAGTTGGCTTATGGTTGAGCTTCATTTAAACCTTAAGCTTAGTAAAGCCTCCAAGAGGGCAGGTTTAATGTAAGCTTAAGCACGGAACATAATTAAGTTGTTATCATGTTCCGTGGCTTAAATGTGAATGAATTGTATGCAAACATAACCTGTACTTAATTTAATATTAAATTAAAAGTTTGTTAAAGTTAATTATGAATATTTTAACCGATGATGAGGATTTTTTTGGAACTTATTGGAATCGTATAACACCCGAGAAGACCTCGGGTGTATAGAGAGCATATGAATCACTTTGAATGTTGAAGAGATCATGAGTTTATTCAAAGATTTAGTCTTTCTAAAGAAACCGTTTCGCTTTGTGACAGATTGTATATCAGAGGAAATTTCTTGTAAAACTAATAGGTAGCAAATATGACATATTTTGACCAATTTACTTCATAAGCATGCGTCAGTTCGAAAGCAGTTCTACCAACACTTGCAAATATAGGTTTAGTAGAGCTGCTACTGAACCATGTTTGTACAACAGGCTTAGGGTTGAGCTAAGCTTATATTTTTGAGCCCAGCTCAGTTGAACTCAATTTTAAGCTTCAAATGTACAACGGAAGAGTTTGCAGACCAAATTATGAAAGAAGTTTTAAGTATTTTGATGAGGCAACATGTTTTATTACGGGAACATACTTTCTATTAGAATATAAGTTATTAAAGATTATTCAAATTGAACGAGTTTATCTAACCACAGCCATCCAAATGTATTATTTTAACTTCGGCGAAGATCATGTAAATGTAGCATGGCATTTAAGTATAGGGAACATTACATGAAAAAATCTGTATTCCTTAAAGAAAGTCAATTATAACTTGATGCCATTCAATACTTTTGAAATGTCTTGTAGAGAAGATACAAAAATATTGTACTCGTAATTAATTGTTCTTTTTTTGTCTTCCGACAAGTTCCTAAATCCTTCACCTTCTAATACAAACTTTAAAGTACTATAACAACAATAACAAAAATAAAGAGACAACTATCAGCTTCCAACGACGGAAGTGGTACTAACTTGACTGTGTATAATATTTTTAGCGTTCGACATAATTTTGAGAGCTCCTTTGGTGATTAAAACATTAGCGACTTTTTCTCCTAATTTTTTAGCCAACAACATTCCTTCGTACGAAGCTTTTTTGTGCGTCACCAAACCGCATATTAGGTTTTTGCTTTCCCCAACTGACGGCACTTCTAATTTATTTTTTTTCGGTGCGAGTAGTACTTCTCCTTGAATGAATGGACATTTGGAATATTCGGCCACTGTCGGTTCGACACCATACGACGTAGCGAGTTTATTTTCTAAGTAAGGACATTTTCCCATAAAATCCGAACCTATAGGCAGTTGAATTGGACATTTTTCGTGTGGATCGTTTTTAGGAAGGTCCGTAGGAATGTCATCGAGTTTTATTTTCTTGGAGGATGGTTCTTCACTAAAATGATAAAACAAAACAACATTTATTTAAATACTCACAGAAATACATTGTTTATTAGTAAAATATGGTAAATTTTATGAAATTAATTCCAAACTAAGAATATAATTTCATAGTAGTTGGGATGGATGTATTTTCGTGTGAAGATTTTTATTTTACTACGATATCCGAATTTAAGAATATGTACGAAGGTAAGTTACTATTCCTTGTTTTTATACCAAGAGAAGTTGGCATTTCTGATGCCTAGTGATTGGTTGGATTCCCGCCCGTTTCACACAGATCGACACACGACATTTGTCATTTTCGTGTTTATTTATATGAAAATATTCATTGGATCATACAACTTTTTTGCGTTTGTTGTTTTACTTTCAACAAAGTATTATATTCCAACCAAGAATAGCTATTTTTATTATTTATTCAGTTTGATGAACAAAATAATTAGTTCCTGTTTGTTTTTCCATGTTAATAATATAAGTTCTAGGTAAAATCTATTTATGTTTCACTTTCAAGAATTGTTATTATAGGCTTGTTTGAGAATGGGCGAAACATAATCAAGCCATATTTTTAATTATATCAAGTGGGCTACTATCAAAATAGTATCTACTAATAAATGTCAAAGAAATATTGCTGTATTCTTCGTTTGTATTTAGGAAGTTGATTCAAACACAATACCTAGTTAACTTGTGGTTCCAACAAGATGGAGCATCTGTATATCACGTTCGTTGTGTACGTCGGTGGTTAAACAGACATTTTACCGACAGGTGGATAGGACGTGGTGGACCAATTTCGTGGCCTCCTCGATCTCCAGATCTCACCGATTGATTTCTTTTTATGGGGATACATCAAGCAACTTGTGTATCAAACGTAACGCATTTTCCACAATAACTCCAGCTATGTTGGAAAGAGTAAGATACTCGTTTTTGAAAAGAATTGTATGGAGGTAAATGGTCGCCATTTTGAACAATTAGCATAAACTACTATACTTTTTATAGAATGTCAATGTTCATTTATGTAAATGTGAGTGTTCTTTTAATGTTGGTTTTCATAATTGTTAGTTTTTCGAAAATAGAAAAAGTTGGAAAATAAATTACAAGCTTGCATTTTACATAACTAAGATATACTGTTTGTGATGACTAAAGTAATTATTAAAGACTACAAACTGCTTTTATATTTATTAGTACTATAATGACATTAGCCTACTTACAGTGAACAAAAATATTTCTTCCAACATAATTCCTTCTTTCCTTCCTCTAATGGTAAGAGTAGAAGTCAAAGATATTTTAGATGCATCCAAAATTACGATTAGAATTTATGCCTTAGAAATGTTAAAATTCACAAGATGTTGGATGTAAAAATTTAATACCATTTAATTTGTGTACGTAAAATACTTGTTTTTGACCATTATCATAAAATATCTACGATTTTCCATTAACTTATGCCCTAAATGTACTACATCGTTTGAAAGTTTATTAATTGTACTAACAAATTGTAAAAAGACATATAGGGTGATTCATTTAAAAATTTTGAGATATTGCTTGATTTGCGTTTTGTTTCACCCTGTATTAAAGAAGCCACAGATGAAAAAAGTAATTAATAATGAGCACAGCCAATGACATTTGTACACAAAGACCTGTTGATTTATTATAATTTACTGTTCTGCAGAGTGTTAAAGAGGAGGTCTTTTTTGCGAATAATTGGCCATATCTTTGTAAAAAACCTTTATAATATATTAGAGAGCTATATTTTTGTAACGCTCTCAGTGAGATCTTTTCGATTCTTAAACAAAAGATGGTACGTTCCATTAAAAAAATGTAAGTTTGTGCTGCTACGTGGTTTTGGAACACCCTGTAGAATCGAAAGTATTTTCAAAATGTGCCCTCAGTAACTGTATTAGCTCACACAAAATTATAAAGTTTTATCTCTCACCACAATGATGTAATCCTCTGATGTCAGAAGATTGCCCCACCCAGTATAAGCTCTGCATTATCTAAAACCTATAATACTATTGTCATCAAATATCAAATGTTTTAGTCGTATACGAGGTTTGTAAAAAAATATGAGTTTACCAAAGAGTAAAGTACCTTTAAATTTGACAAGTTCGGAATATGTTACTAAAAAAAGTTGGATATGTCGAAGCATTACTATGAGTGAAAATTTTGTTTGTTTCTAACATTAATATTATGTTAATTTTATAACTTCGTGTTTGAATGTATTTTATTATTTGCAAAAAGAAATGGATATGCACTTATTTCGCGTTTTAAATGCAAAATTATTAAAAAACATGGAAAACCTAAAAGATTATCATGTGTTCCGTAATCACAAGAGATAAATGTTCATTCAAAATAGAAACAATTTAAATGAATGTAATCACATATCGAGGGTAAAACGGCAGTACCTCCTAAGTAAAAAAACATATTGTATTGTACTTTAAAGTGTTTTAAAGTTATGTCCAAGTACTCAGAATCGATATTTTATAATATGATTTTGTTGAAAGTTTTTCGTTCTAAGCAATGTAGTGCGAGATAGGTTGCGACAAACATTTCAATGCGAAATAATTAGACAACCGAATATCATAAAAAATGTCACTTACGAGGTACTGCCGTGTAGTCCTCGATATTTAATCGTAGTTTTTGAACCTGATCAACTTTTTTCAGTAAAATTTTTCGATATTGTCAAATTTAAAGGTACTTTACTCTTGAGTGAAACTAGAATACTTTTTGACAAACCTCTGTATCTGTAGAGTAGGGAGGGTGAGTGTGTAGGCTCACAGCACTTAGGCCACATGTGACCCATAGTACATCCTCTCGAGGAGTTGTCCTCCTAGGTCATTGTCCATCCTGTCCTTCTCAGGAAGGTGGACAGGTCACTAGGAGACATCTCCTTTATATCGGCAGGTGTAGGCCAAGACTCACCGAACACACACTCTCTTATTGACGAAAACTCTGGACACTCGCATAAGACATGCCTGACAGTTTCATCTTCCTGTTCACACATCCTGCATAGAGGTGTGTCCACTAGCCCCATAGTGTGGAGGTGTTTACTTAGTTGACAGTGACCAGTCAGAAATCCTTCTGTTAAACGTAGGTTTTTCCTGGTCATCGCCAAATATTTCTTCGGCGCCAGCTTCCCAGGGTCGCCCAGGGTGATCCTGGCAAAACTGCATCGTTTGATTCCATCCCATCTCTTAAGGGATTGAGCATGGGTGTAACGTTTGGCTAGTTCCGCAATTGTCGAAGTCGTTAGGCCGTAGGAGTCACTGGGTCCTAGAATTTTTAGTCCAGTGGCTTCCCTGGCTAAAGAATCATCAATGCGATTTCCTTTACTCCTGTCAAGCCCTTTAACCCACCTCAGGATAATGTTGTTATCTGCCGAGACGTCAGCTAAATCTTGGTGGCACTCTACTACTAGTCTCGATATAACACGTTGTCTGTTCAAGACTAATAGAGCTTGTCTACTATCAGTGCAGATTATTATGTTTTTGCCAGAAATTCCTTTTCTGGTTAGTTCTTTTGTGGCAATTGAGATACCAGCCAGTTCTGTTTGAACCACGCTGGTATTGTTTCCCATTCCCCACTTAATCTTGAGGCTCAGTGCTCTCGAGTAAACTCCACAGCCTGAGCCTCGTATACGACTAAAAAATTTGATATTTGATCACTGTATTCTAGGTTTTAGATAATGCTGAACTTTTTATGAAGAATAAGTTTTCTTCCTAAAATTAATAATTAAAAAGTTTTCCATATGATTTCAACTTAGGGGGACATACTGTATACGTTTTTCTAAATAATACTCATTTGGCCAGAAAATCTCAAAGAATTGTCTGCCCAGCATAATCCAAGGAGTTGCTTTATATTGTCCTTGTGAAACCCGTAAACAATCTGTTGAATAACATTCCTATATTTTGTTGTTGTTGCAATTTTTAATTCAGAAGCGTCTGTCGGTTGAGTGTTTTCAGGCGCCACATCTGAAATAAAAATTTTTACCGATTGTCGCGTGTTGAGATCTGAACACTCAAGTTTTCTATATTTTTTCAACGGCTTGTAAAGAATTAGTTAAGGATTTTCTGGAAAACTTTAAACTTCTGTGCAAAAATTTTTTTCAAGGGGAGTGCAGAGTTAAGTGTTAAGAGATGCGTTTATGTCGCGAGCCGCAGGCGTGTGACATGAACACCTGAGTCATCATCATTATGTGCTTGTTGAATAATATACTATTATTTGTTAACTTATAGACGTTTCGTTTTTATTAGTTAGTCGAGACGTAATCAATGCTCCTGAGATTTGTAAGCATAGCAAGGTGGTCGTTCCCCTGAATGAAGCAGTGGCAGTACAGGTCATGATAATAAGAGCAAAACGAATTAGAGCATCGCTTCTATTTTCGCGCCACCAAATTCTTTGTAGGCATTTCTAAACATTTAAGTCAGGTATGATTACATAGTGAATCTATACACAAAAATTGTTATTTAGAAATAAATTGTACTGCCTTTAGCTCAGGCATCGAATATTAATGTAATTTGCTGGTAGCTCTTGACGATTTTAGAACACAACCATGTGGTAAGTAATGAACTGACTAAGCCAAATCTTTGGGCTAATTAAAAAGTTATTGCTTGACTTCCAGAGTTAAGTAAACATCTACAATGAAGTAACTTGTTATCGTTGTCAAGAATTGGTACAATTGCCTGTGCACATAATATTTTTCAACATTAACTAACACACCTAAGTGCTGAATGATTATTTTTCAAGAAATTGGTGCATAAGTTCTTTGGTGTCCGCTCTGTGTGCATACTGTTTGCATAATAGAATCAAATAAATTGCTTGCTTGTTTTTGTTATAAGTCAGAGAAGTTTTTTTTGTGTGTTAAGTCTGTTCAAGTTTATAATATTAAATTATACTCCAAAGATAATTAGGGTGTTTATCAAGCTGTGCATTTGCGCATTCGGCTGGGTTGGCTCGCGGACAACAACAAAGGCAAGTATTTTCAAGTCATACACTAATAACCTTAAACGGTTCCTTGTCAGCTCTGAATATTATTGGCTTATCATGATGAACATGTCAATAGATTGTGAATAAATCTCCATTTTAAGCATGTCATCAGCAGCCAAGTCAATAAGATTCTCTATTATCTTCGTATTCAGGCCAGTTCTATAAACCTACCCAAGAAAGAATTTATCAATATCGCGGCGATGTTACCTACTCTCATTATACTAATACTCTGTTCAAATTTCATTTACGCCGAGTCAAAACAATTTCCGCACCTAGCAACAGTTCTAGCGGAAATTTTAGGCAAAAGTATAGACAATAAGACTATTATAATAGATACTCCCCGTTTCCCCAAAAACTCCCCGTTTCCCCAAAAAATTAATAACTAAATATAAGTACCTGTTATGAAGGCATTTGCCACATTCTATATTTTCAATATCTCGGATAGGTTTACTAGTCTTATATGGACAAATGGTACATCTTAAATATTTCTTGACATTTATATTGGTACTGCCGCTTTCGATAACTTCTTCTGTGCCGTCTAAAGACCAGACGGCTCCTTTTAAAGACAACCCCAATTCTCTATCATTAGTTTGTTTCAGTACAGAGCTGACTGCTACTGGAGCACTGCATCCACCACCTGTTAAAAAATATTGTTTTGAATAGTTTTGATTGTCGATTGGCTACAGACAGAAATCGACAGCAACCAAATCTGGAGAATGGTTATTAAATGCTAGCTTGACAAGTTTTCTTGTAGTTGTGAAAAATGTTGTAATACTCTGAGATAGACTTATAGGAATCATGGTTTTGCAGTGTTTAAACTTATGTCCTAATAGGAAATGTTCCAATTTTTTTATCACTAATATAAAGTTCAAAATTAGTTACAATGTTCCATAACTTGTTGCCAGATCAAAGATAATTTTTTAACTGTTTTTCTTTTTATACACGGCATTGATGGAAAATTGGTTATAACTTTACGCTATACGCTGTATAACAGATTACAACCATATATTGATTGCAGTTATGAAGTAAAATATAGGTTGTTTCATTAAAAAAAACAGCTTGAATATGGCACTGTATCATTGTAACCAATATAAAGCATAAGCTGTCTATAAGTTTTATGATTATCTTGTCTTTCCCTCTTTCAAGACAACAGACCTGCTGAGCTTTACACCAATCAACCATCAGGTATATACGAAAAGTGGCGGATGTGTTATATAAATATTTATAAATAAGAACAGCTAATTCATAGACTACATTATGGGAAACTTTAAAAGATAGAATAATGAAAATTAACTTTGGGCATTTTTTTAACAACTTTTTTCATACACAAATGATTTTTAAAAGGGAAGAAGAAGTGATTTTTCCTTCCTCTTTGTTTAGCATTTAAGGAATGGGCCTTTTCAGTAGATGCTTAAACCTCAAAATAAATTTTGTTATTCGAAAGCATATTGATATTTTTTCACACTGCAGCTTTTTTTTAAAATTCCTTATTCTGTTATTTAACGTCGGTCTATTTCTGCGACTGATGCTAATCACCGACGCCGGGAGCACTCCACCCCCAACCGGAAATTTTGGCGAACCCACTAGTGTTCCAACCAGTGGTAGCGTTCTTTAACGAGCCCAACATCCATGGACTCGGGACCTCGGTTTTACATCTCCTCCGAAAGACGGCATATCTACATTATACCTCGTGCTCATTGGTATAATGCCTGCGAGCTGTGATATGCTAGTCCGCTGCAGGCTGTACGGGCCCTATACTATGGTTTTCCCTGGCATGGTCACCCATCCAAGTACTAACCATGTCCGACCTTGCTTGACTGTAATTATCGCATCAAACGCGTTCCACTACGCAGCTTTGTTTCGAATATAAATGTTACAGAGTGTAATAAAACAAATATTATTATGGCAATTTTAACACTCGTTTGACCTTGGGGCAAGTGACGTAATATTATAGCATTGTTTAGAATAATGCAAGTATTCTGTTTACACCAACACTAATACTTTACTCATCTTACGTCAAGTATCACCAACGATCTCAAATTTTCACACAATATTTACAGATATACTCCTCAGGTATTGAACAAGCCAATAAGATTTTAAGAAATTATTGCTTCGCACATTATGACACAATGTAGCGGAGGAAGGTCTAGCATTGTCTCCAGCACTGCTGCAGGAGTAGTCCTCATTGAAAGCAGAGGTGACCTTCACGGTTGCCAGACGCACTTACGGACTTAGACCCAGCATGGTATGGTACTTACTTACCTAGTGTTTTTAGAAAACTTCTCTCAGCAGTTACCCTCAAAGTAGTCTCTAAATCATACAAAGGTTCAAGCATATTAATTATCTCCTCATTGTCGGATCTGCATTCCACAGCTAAAGCACCTTGACCCACAGCATATAATAATTCATCTTCTTCTAAGATTTTTGATATTCTATCTTCCCATCCTATTCTCTTCAGCCCAGCAGCAGCTAAATACATGTTAAAAAGTTAAAGCTTGAACAAAATGTAGATGGATAAAGTAAGCGCAACCACTTAAGCACGAACGTTATCGATAATTTTCAACAAATTAGGTGTAATATTTATGCAATAACCGCAATTTTTGTCCACATTTAAGTGATATTGTAGCCATCAAATATTAAAATGTGAAATGTATAATGGGGTGAAAGTCACAGAGACCTAAAGTATCTATCGCACCCCCTGCTAGTCCAATAAGTGGCTACAAAAAATTTAGCCAATTTATAAAAAGCAAAAATACATTTGTAATTTCAGAACCCAAAGTAAAGATTAGCAGCCTTATTAATAATAAACACGATAACAGTATACTAACTAATGGTTACTAAGAGCATACTTATAGCATGCTAAGCAAATCATATTAATAATTGAATACTTAGAAACATCTAACAGAACAATATCAGCCTTATTAATAATATAATTTAGATTATTTCAACATGACTTTAAAACTAAATTATTTATAAGCATATTAATAAATAGATTGACAACAATGTAAAATACGTAAACGGCTATATTAACCACTCTTATATCTCTTTGTAAAATTTTTTCGTGTCAGTTTGACAGAATAATCCTCCCGCTTAGCGGACAATTAATCAAGCTGAAATTTGACCAAAAAAGGTTAGGTTAACTTAAACATGGTGTAAAGCATACCCCAACTGATTACTATCATTCTAGTGATAGAATAATGTTAAATGTATTTATTATTATGCTTTTTGATATTTAGTTTTAAAGTCATGTTAGAATAATCTAAACTTTATTATCAATTATGCTGTTAGGAAAATAATTTAGTGTCAGGGCAGACCTGATTACCAAAATTTGGTATGTTCTCATTTGTACCAATAGTATACAGCTATAATCATTATACATTTTAGGGCTCCATTGGGGCTTATAGCTGCCTCAGATTTGTGTAAATAAAGTTTTTTCGTAATTGAACTTCCTCACACTAATGTCACATCTTGTATTGTACTTACCTAAAATTATGGCTTGATACTTTCCTAAATCATCCAACTTTTTCAGTCTAGTATTCAGGTTACCCCTAATGTTTTCCACTTTAAGATGAGGAAATTTTTTTGCTAATTGAGCAGTTCTCCTCAAACTTGATGTACCTACAACACTCTTTTCTGGTAGTGTCTCAAGGCAGAAGTCTTTCAGATCTTTTTGGAGAACAAGAGCATCCCTAGGATCCTCTCTAAAAATGAATCATTGTTGGACCACAAATTTATAGGTATTTGATTTTCTTTAAATTACAACTTGTACTTTTATGTTAATAATAGGTTATGTACCTCGTTAGTACAGCCCCA
>CAJUYI010007390.1:0-12202 GCA_910591695.1 Galerucella pusilla
GCGTGCGGGAAAGTATCACTTTCCGCACTTGTTAGGAAAATAACTATTTGATTCGATTTTCAGGTATTCCTTTGAATCTAACGTTTAAATATAAACCAGCGGAAAATTATCCTTTAGATTTATATTATCTTGGAGACCTCAGTTTATCGATGAGTGAAAATTTAAAAATGTTCAAAACTCTCGGAAAAGATCTACCTCGAAATTTAACCCAATTAACCAAAAATTACAAACTCGCTTATGGCACCTTCGTGGATAAACCTGGAATGCCATTTTATTTCACCGATAAAAAATCCTTACAAAATCCTTGTCACAATTCGGGTGTTACGTGTGAAAAAGGCTATTTGTTTAAACATTGGTTGAATTTCACAAATGACAGCGAAGAATTTTTAAAAAAGGTATTTTATAGAATTCCACTTAATTTCTGATCATTTAGAATAAATGGAATTTTAGGTAGAAGCCAGTAAATTAACAGCAAACGTTGACGATTTGGACGGTGCATTAGATGCCATCCTTCAAATTCTGAATTGCGACGAAAGAATCAATTTTTCCAAAAATTCGCGAAGGATAATTTTACTTCCCACTGACAGTTTACTACACTCGGCCGGCGATGGGATATTAGTAGGCGCAGCGAAAAAATCCACAGAAGAATGTTTATTGGACGAAGACGGCAATCATATGAATCCGTTACTCTATGATTATCCATCATTACAGCAGATCGAAGTGCTTTTAAAACAAAAAAAGGTAAACCTACATGATTCTTATTTAATTTTAAAAGATACTTTGTCATACTGTTGCAAGTCTTATAGTCACATAAGTAGTATGAATAGTTTTAATTCAAATATGTAAATGAAATACTATTTTAAATAATATTGTAATCCCATCTATTGGTTTTGTATGCAAACACGACAAAAATATTTGTTAAAAACTATATACTCAAGGGTTTACACAAACTACTCGACAAGAGATGTCGCTAGGAGCATTAACCATTGGTTTTCGTTACAGTGACTATATACAAGACAGTGGCGACAATAGGGTAACCCGTTTTTGATTGGCTGGCAGTTTGGCAGCCATATTGAGGCTAAAATCTCTTTGTTTACGTTTGGTGTATACGAAGTTTCTTATAGTGCTCGTTATATTTGTGATTATAATTATTGGTTTTGTGCTTTTTTGGTAAATATTCAGTGAAAAATAGGTTTTAAAGACTATAGACAATTGAAAGACTTGTATTTGGAATAATAAATAATTTTATTTCCAATTGGAAAACACGTGAAATTTGGTAAGCTAGTTTTGCTTAACCCTAAACATTGTATACAATTCAAGTTTTGATCTTTTTCTAGATAATAACATTGGAAATGCCGGGCTGTGCTGCAATAGGTTGCAGTAATTCTGCTAAAAAAGGATTTCTCATGAAACGTTTTCCTAGAGACCCATCTAGAAGAAAGGAATGGCTTATTAAAATTCGAAGAGATAAGTGGACTCCAACAGACTATTCGTGTTTATGTGAGGTATGTAGAAGCTTTTGTTTTTAGACTTCTAATTGTTATATCTGATTAATAATTATTGTTATTCACTATTGATATAAAATTTAATGTAAGATTTTGTTTAAGATTCATTTTGCTCCTGAAATGTGGGAGAAACCACGTGTAGATGGCAAGAGAATTTTAAAATCTAATGCTGTTCCTACGATATTTTCCTTTGTGAAACCAAAACCCAAAAGGAAATCCCCAGTAACAAGGAGATTTGATTCTCCGAAAAGAGCTAAACGTTTGTCAGGTAAGCAGATATCTGTTGGTAATTACAACAGAACACCACATAACAATGAAAAACTCTTGGTTTTTGCCATTTGTTTCAATTATAGAATGATTATAGTTTACTAATTTGTTGTAGGTGAAAATGTAGCTCTAGATGAAACTGAGCCAGAGGAATTTCCAGAACCATCCACTTCAAATTTAGCTTTGGATGTAGAATCTGGTCAACAATTGTCAATATCTAAAAGCAGTTTGAGTGAAGACAGTTTATGTACAGCTCCCTCACCAGTAATATCAGAAATTGGTCCAATGAGTGAAATAGCTCAGTTACAGCTTCAATTAAACAAGTACAAAAAGTTGTATGGAAGAGAAAAACGTAGAGCTAATCGTTACAAAAAAACTGTAAGAGCCACCCAAAAGAAGCTAAATAAAAAAAAACCAACTCTTCAGACTGTGAACTACTAAAGCAAATTTTCAACGAAGATCAAATAGAAGCTTTAAAAAAGAAAAAAAAAGGAAAAACAACAAAACTAATGAAGTGGACCAGCAACACAGTGACAAATTCTTTAAAATTAAAATTTAGTTGTGGTAGTAGTGGATATACTGAACTAATAAAACAAGGATACCCTCTTCCATCAACCAGAACTCTACAGAGAAGACTCCAGAACTTGAAGTTTGATTCGGGTATTCTAAATGAGGTGTTTTCATTCTTAGAATTGAAAGTGGAGCAGTTTTCAACTCATGAAAGGGATTGTGTCTTGGTTTTGGATGAAATGGCTATCACTCCAGGAAAAACATATGATACCTCCTTGAATAAATATTTTGGTGATGTTACACTCCCTGAACATTCAGGTTTGGCAACACACATCTTAGTGTTTATGCTGGGAGGTATTACAGGACGATGGAAACAGGTTGTGGCCTATTACTTCACCAGTGACTCTGTCAATGGAGCTGTCATGAAGAATATCATAATAAATATATTTAAAAAAGCTGAACAGCTTAATTTGAATATACTTAGTATTACGTCAGACATGGGTCCTTGTAATCAGGCTTTGTGGAAAGCTTGGGATATTAAAGCTGGAAAGTATAGTCCCATAAAATGCAAGATTCCGCACCCATTAAACATTGATAGAAATGTATATGTCTTTGCAGATGTTCCTCATCTATTTAAAAATATTAAATCTATGATAGTGTCAAATAAAATCATCCAGCTACCAAGTAATATTGTTTCAAAGTATGGACTACCTTCTGACATGGTCATGTCCAGTCATATCTCAGACATATTAAGTCACCAGAAAGATCATTTTTTCAAACTTGCTCCAAAACTCTCAGAAGAAGATCTCCTTCCTACACATTTTTCGCAAATGAAAGTGTCAACTTCAACCAATGTTGTTAGTCACTCAGTTAGTAGCGCTCTCAAATTTTTAGCTGAACAACTCGATAAACCAGAATATCTAACAACTGCATGGTTTATTGACCAAGTAGAAAAATGGTTTTACTTAATGACGTCGAGACATCCTTCTTGTGCTTTAAGCAAATTCAATATGGACATCTATAAAGAAACCATAACATTTTTGGAAGGATTTATAAGTTTATTTTCTGGTATATTGGTTGGCTATAAAAAAATTTGGAAACCTTCACAAACGGGTGTTCTAATCTCAACACAATCAATGTTAGAATTACAGTCAGAATTATTGGAGCAAAAAAATTATCAGTTTATTCTAACTAGCCGATTTTCTCAAGACTGCCTTGAAAATTTATTTAGCGTGTTGAGAAGCAAACAAATAGTACCGAATGCGGTACAAGTTAAAAATAATTTGAAGTTGATATCTGTATCACAGTATTTAAAAACCGGAAGTACCAGCAGTTACGAAGAAGATGAACGGGAGTTTCTTGGTGGATTTTTGGATTCTCTCAAGGCGTTAAATACTGTGTATGATGAAGTAAAGCTTCCTAGTGAATTAAAGACACCCTCGTATAATTTGAATTTTAGCGAATTAAATTCGTTATATAATATTTCGGGATATATTTTAAGGGGGCGTCCATTAATTACGTGAGGTATTTTTGAGGATTTTTTGACTCCCCCTCCCCCCCTGGTGAGATTTGGTAAGATTTTCCTTAACTCCCTCCCCCCCTTCCCTAATCTCACGTGAGATTTTTCAAATTTTGTGTTTTGGGTGTAAATGTGTTGGATTATTAAAAAAAAACAAAAACATTGGACTGCTCATGGTTCGAATGCATACGATAAACATAATTATAAGATTTTTCCATATTTTATTATAGAAATACTTTTACTATAATTTAACTTTACTTTCACGCAATTTTACAGCATTTTCTACAAGAAAAAAAATTACGTGAGATTTACGAAAACCCACCCCCTCCCCCCCAAGTGAGATTTAGAAAGATTTAGTTTTACCCCCTCCCCCCCTAGAACACCTCACGTAATTAATGGACGCCCCCTAAGGAGTATTGTAAAATCTTCAAAAACCTGTGTTGCCTGTGTAGGTGCAGCAGGTTCAAAAAAACCAATGTATAAGAAGTTTTCAAAACTCTCCTTAATCAAAAGATTTAAAGAACAATCTCTCTTTTTTGTTACTGAAGAGGTTTTTTATTTTTTTTTAGAAATGGAATGTGTTTTCTTGAAATATTTAGATATTGTTTCACCCCAGAATATAGATATAAAAGAATTTTTTATAAAGGAAATGTCGAAAATACATTTAAATTTACCAAATTGTCACCAACTTAAAACCAAAATAATTAAAAGATTCACTGTTTTCAGGTTGAAAATTAGTTATAAAAAATTTAAATCAGCTTCAAAAAAATATAGTAGTAAGTCATTAGCAGGTAACTTGTTATGAAATAAAAAAAGCATTCCATAATTATCAAATAAAATCATTAAAAGACAAATTTAACACCATAAACAATATTTACATCCATTTTTATAGTTTATCATCCTTACGATGTAATTATATTTTGAGAAACCGATCGAGTAATATATGTTATACTTCTGTTCTTGAGTTTATTATTTATATATTTTATTTGATAATTAACTGAATCTATATTTATTTATATATAAAGATAATAACAGTTGTGGGTTATTATTATTATTATTATTACATAGCAATATAATTTTTTTCATGATTTGTCCCCCATTAAACTTTACAAGAAATTTATATTCATTTTTTTGTATGGTTATTTTTCCTTATACTAAATATAATTGGGTAGAAATATTAAAATTGTGTGTTTCATTTGAAGATACCCATATCCTATCAAAATCCAAAAGATATAATGTGTATTTTTATGTAATTATGTTCCAAATTGTTAGTTTTATCATAGATTTCCATTTAAATTATATGCATTTAATATTCAAATTTGCCTCAATATGGCGGAAGGGGCGGGGCTTAGTTGCATTGTCGCCACTGTCTTGTATATAGTCACTGTACTCCTTATGGTTCGTACTCTACGACCAATCTAGAAATTACAGATCATGACAGGAAAATTAATACTATGCAGTGTTGCCGTTTTGCGGACTTTAGTCCAATTTGCAGCCTTTTTTAAACGTTGCGTACTTTTTCGGACTTTTTTTTCCATCAGTGGACTATTTCACTTTTTACCACCGGCAACAATGATAATATGGTTTTGGCCCTCGGAACTTACTGGAGTAATCAGTATGGCACTAAAGCTGGAAAGTTTGGAGACCCCTGCTATAGAGCATATTTATAAAAATGTAAAGAGTAAATATACATATATATACGTAACTCATGTTTTTAATCGGAACCCTTACATTTATAAATGAAATTAATTCCTGGAGGCGTACATATTCACTATCGCTACTGTTGTCCATTTGTCCTCTTATAATATGTAAAATTATGACTTTATAATTATTTTGACGTTTCAAACGACGCGCTGTCAGAAGCGATTTGCGTTCTTAGGTATTTGACGTTTTAAAGAGACGATTTGATTTATTCATTTTAGCGTGAATTCTGATAAAAATAGAATGTGTGTGTGTGAGGTTGTGATATTGTCTAATAATAGAATGTGATTGGCTAACGAGAGTATTATTCACTGGTGTGAAGAATTTAATTTATTATGCAGCTAAATATGTAAAAATAATTTGTGCGTTATTATTTAGTCGTGGAGAAAGTAATTTCTTCACCAGAATTTTTGTAAAATTAATATAATACTGAAAGTTGAAAAGGGTACATAGATATACGGAGGATATAAAAAATTAATAGGTTTTATGAAAAATGTTGAAGTTTGAAGTTTGTAATCACATAAGTGCGTTAATAATTCCTATCACACGTATTACGTACACAATTTTATCTACAACTGTTTATTAGTATTATAATAGTACCTATATCATAAAATTGAAAAAAAAATTCAATCCAACGTATTTTTAATAATATTGACTGCAAACATATTACGGTACTGTGTATCATATTTTGTGACCGTAGCAACAAAGACAAACAAAGCTGTGGAAATAAAATAAATTAGTTGTCATCAAATTGTCAAAATTGAATGAACAGAAATCTATAAAAATTAGTTCAAGCGAAGACAATCTTTTATCGGAAATTGAAAATGCAGCTTCCAGTGTTATTTTAAATTATTTAATTCTGGTATTAGTATTTTTCTAGATTTTTATCCGCACTCCGCACTCGTAGATTCCATTTTCTAGCTGCATCATTCAATTACTGAATTATTAATCACTCGTATATTATTTATTAATTTGTAGGTTCCAACTCCTTCAAGTGGAAAAGTAACGTCTCCAGATAGTGCTGCAACTAGTCCCACCGAAACGACAAAAATGTTGGAAGAGCCTGTGCAAACCCCGTCCTCTCGAAAACCCAAGGACTTTCTTTAACAGTAATAATAATGTTCATTAGGATTTTCATTGAAATTAGAATACTTAACGTAATTTTTCTAAACAAACAAGCACGGAATGCTCTCTGTGAAACATGAAGTACAACTCAAGATAACAGTACTACATTCAAGTGTTCTTATAGTGAAGGGAAGCAAAACGGAAAAGGCTGCATACAAAGTTTTGATTTCAATTCACATGATTGGAAAATTGTCTTACTGATGATAGGTGAAAATTAGTTGTCTTAGGGACTATTAGTTGAGTCAACTTGTTATAAAAATTCTTGAAATGTTTGAAAAAATGTTAAATTTCTGCCATAAAAATATTTTCGGGTTTCAGATTACTTAGTGGAAGATTTTACTGGTACTACTATTATAGCAATGTTCCTACCTGTAACTATAAAACGGTCCGCAGGTCTGAAAATGTCATTTGATTCAATATTAAATAATACAATACAATAAAAAACAATGTTGAAAATAAAATATACAACGTTTTTCAGTGGCTAACAAGTCCAACTGACATCATACGAATGATAACAACTTTTTTTCGTATTACCAGATAAAATGTTACATAGACAAGTAATCGAAAACCTGATTTTAGCTTTACAGATTGTTTGGCAAATACGCAAATTACTACTACATATTCACTTCTATTTGGTATTCACATACATAAATCGAGTGTGTCACAGTACTCTGAGATGGATTAAAAATGTCGACAATGTTAAACTTGAGTGAGAAAAAATGCATATCAATAATTTTGCTAGCTAGTTCGAAAGTCTTAGATCATATATGTATATGTTTGCTTCAATTTACTTTTATATTCATAGATAGTCGAGACAAAAATATTGAAGATTTACATAAGTCGTTTTTCTAGATCTTGTAATAAAAGTTCACCAGCAAATAGGTACCAGATACTGAAATAAGCGTACTTCAGCATAAAACATTATACACACGGGATACCTACGTTCGTATTAAGGGTAAAAATCAACACTTCCATTCCATCCATTCTGACCTTCATTTATCTCTTCAACTCTTCTTTCGCACTGTCTGTCTCTTTTGCAAACCCAATCATCCCTTTAATCTCATAATCTCCTCCTTTTCTAATATATGCATTTCAATTTATTTTTCTTCGTTTTCTTATCTCCCATTCTCACACCTTATCATCCTCTATCGCAAATAACTATTTGATATAATATGCATATAACCATCTAAAACACCACTATCTTCCGTAACATGTAAACTTGTTAAAATACCCTCGATTTATCGCATATGTGACTTCACGACAGAGGAAAAAATAAGAACCAGCCGACATATGTATTTAGATCTTCAAACCTATTCTCAAATATTTCTAATTCAAATTCGGACGAAGTTAAACAAATATCTGACATACTTCAGGCTATACGTCAAGTGTTGTTATTTTAAGAGACAATCTTTCATATACACTGTTTCCATTTGAAAAGGAGCCACCCTAATATTTCAGTATTGCGACATAACAACAAGAAATTCCGAAACACATTAACTTTTAACTTTTGGAGGGGCACTTTTTAGCTCTAATGTCAGATTCACCCCTTCCCTACTGGAGATACCTCTTAAAAATTTTCAAATGAAATTAGGTATCAAGAAATACATCATTCAAGAGGTCTGGTAAATCTCTATTCAATCTAAATGTATAACCGATTTTCAATAACTTCAAAATATCAATACCAGCGATAATTTGAGAAGGACAATTTACTAAAAAAGACCACAAAACTTAATCCTGCCATTGTAATTACAATATTAGACTCCGTTTCACATAAGAAGCAGCCACGTGAAGTTGCAGTCGTATGCGCGAACTTGTTGTCAAAACCAGCGCTATATTATTAAATTGACATTCATTTTCAAATCAGTAGCTGAAGTTTTGAATAGATGAGGCTTTTACTTGATGTAGATCCATAGTAAATTATGAAATCAAACAATTTTATTTTGTTGAATCTACATTATATTTAACCTTAAAGTTGTGACGCGTTTCGCTAACACATACATAGGTAGAACTTTTAGGAATTTTAAAACTAGAATTTCAGAACACAAACGTAGTTATGACAACCAAAAATCAGATTCCAACTATTCAAATCATTTATTAGCAAACCAACAATCTTTCGATTCAAATTTTGAAATTTTGCATATAGAACCTAAATCCTTCAAATTAAATATTTTAGAAGCCCTAGAGATAAATAAAAACAAATATTCAGAAAATCTTCTTGATATTAACAATTATCCCTTATTAAACCTTTTTACCTAGAAAGGTTCCTGTAGGATTGTTGTGCATGAGTTTCCAGGTGAACTTGTTAAATACTTTAGTTAATCCCATATTTAGACAACTCCATTTCATTTCCTTGTAAATAGATTATAATTTTATTGTTAAATTTCCGTATAATTTAGTATTAAGGCACTGTATATATTGAAAATTTCTCATTATACCTCCATTCGTTTCAAAAAGCTACTGTGTTAGCGAAACGCGTCACAACTTTAAGGTTAAATAAAATGTAGATTTAACAAAATAAAATTGTTTGATTTCATAATTTAGCTAAAGTTTTTATATTTCGTAGGTTACCACAAAATTAGAATATGTTGGCATTGACTGTGAATAGTATTTCTTTTAACACCAACAAGTTTTTTAGGAGGCATGATTCAAGATCAAATAAAGCACACAACATTCCCAGGTATAATGAAGACTGATTTGGTTTCTGCGCAGGTCAGTTGGCAAACTTCACGTGGTTTCTTCTTAGGTGAAACGGAGTCTACTTGTTCGAATGTCAAGTGTCAGTGTCTCTGTTACTGATTTTTTAAATTGTTAACATAATACGGTGGCATACGAGAAGTTAAAAGAGAGCCAATAACTTTAAACGACGATTAAATAAAAAAGGAAGGCCGGTATCAAAGGCAATGCAAAATTATTGAATGAAGATTTGCCAGACCTTTTAAATGAGGTATGCTTTGATACCTACAGCCATATGAAAAATTTGAAGGGGCATCTCCAGTAGAGACGTGATGAATTTGATGTTTATGACATTAGTGCTAGAATGTGCCACCCTTAAGTTGAAAGTTGACGCATTTCTAAAATATTAAGGGTGGGTCCTTTCCAAATGAGCTCCAAAACTTTTCATGAATGTCATTTAGATATTTTTTCGCAATATTCGAACATAACCACGCTTCCAGAATAAACGATACAGCGACCAATAGTGATAATTTCACAACAAATTGATTACTTTTAATAAACTTAGTCAATTAGGCAACCAAACACACATTTTTTTTTAATATTGGGAATAAAATAAAGAAAAACATTCTGAACTGGTACTTTTTTCCTCTCTGTGACAAATACCATTTTAAATAAAAATAAATATTTATAAAACATTTCAATTTAATTTGATACAACTGGCGTTTCAATACAATATCTTGAATTTTTTTTATATGATTACCTTCAAATAAAATTTGAATAGTCAGTTATACGGATTTAATATTTTAATATATCTTCCATAATTTCTGGTTAAGCTATACCCTTCATACAAGTATTTTCAGAACACTCTGTAAACATTAAATATTAATAAAACCTGACGATGTATAAATAATATAATGCAGCTAGATTTGAGTTTAAATTTATCATTCTCAATTGATGAAATATGGTTTCCGTTAAAATTATATCAGCCTACAATCAAATTAGTTGTTAAAAATAAGTACATTTTATATTACACGTTACTCTTAATCACTTTAAATATTTTCTCGCTTGCAAAAGACTGATGTAAATATTATTACAAAGATAACGAGGTGTAGTTGTTCGCGAACACTTGTAGTTAACGATGTAGAACTGTAGCGGAAATAAATAATTAAATTATGTAAAAAATAATATAATAAGTGAGTAGATTGAGAGATGAAAGCTTTTTGATACAACACATCATGCGGATAAGTTCTGTCCTTATCTCTCAAATCCATTGTTATTCACTCTACAGATATCTACCTATATAATAATCCATTGTTACAAGCGAATAAAACCAATTTGCGGTTACTGCTTATTAAAATTTATTACCTATATTATTATTTTAATCTGTCCTCAAATTATTTTTTCAATCAAATTTGTATGAAGTAGAAATACAATTAAGAGCAGCTGATAGTTACAGATGAAATTTGTGAAACACGTTCCAGAAAAGTTCCATCGTCAGTTTTGTATTATGTCAAAGTATATTTGCGATTGTCAGACTGCGAATCGAGACTATTTCAGATTAGATAGTCCAGAAAGCAAGAATTTACTGGAATAATGTACAGGGTTATTCATTATAAATGTCCCAGCCCCTACCATAGTTATTATTGTATAAACAAAACATTTTTTAAAATAAAAGTTGTGTGGTTATAAACTAATTTTATTATAACGTTAACAAAAGTACAGTGGCGTGCATAGTTTGGGGGACACAAAAATGTATTCCTTTTTTTTAAATGAGACACCCTATATATTATTGAATTTTTGAAAAGATGTTTCTGTTCTGATTTCAAAAATATAGCATATCATACCCCTGTCTTACACCGTTCATAAGATATTAAAGGATAAATAATACTATAAATATTGAAAAGTCAATATTATCAAAGAAAACTATGAAAATCATGTTCATTAAATGTCATCATTATTGGAACATTCAAAATGGTTTACAGTGTAGGAGAAAAAATTCAAATATTCACTTGCTATACAGAAAATAGCAAAGATAAACGTGCAGTGCAAAGAGCATACAGGGAGTTGTATCCAAATCGTCCAACACCCGCAGACAATACGTTCAGACGTATTTACCAACAGGTAAATAATATATCGGTGGTTTTAATAAAAAAAGGCGACTAGTTCATGCAAACAACGAAGATCAATTAGATATACTGCTTTATTTCGAAGGTAAGCCCTCTTATAGGTATTTTTGAGAAGTTTTTTGAAACACTAAATTATTTTTTAGAAAATTCGGAATGTAGTATAAATAATGCAGCAGCTCATTTGAATATGAGTTACTTCACCGTACGTTGAAAACTAACAATTAGAAACCATATAAAATTTTACCCGTACAAGTTTTGACAGAGACTCGTAAAAGGAAATGGTTTGAGTTTTGCCGTCAAATGCTCCAAAAGTTAGATGGATCCTGATTATTTGACTAAAATATTATGGACCGATGAATCGTCCTTTTCTACAGCTGGAGTTTTTAATAGGAAAAATCGTAGGTCATGGGAAAACAAGGAGAATAGAAAAAGATTGATAAAACCAATAAAAAAATCAGGAAGAAAAACTCTTAGTGTATGGTGTGGAAGTTTCAGAAACAAAATTATTGGACCCATATTTTATGATTTCAATTCAACTGGAGTTACCTATCTGGAAATGATTCTTCCTGAAGTTGAAAATATTCTTGTAGAGAATTTTCTGGACGTTCAACTTCTGGATATGATTTGGATGCAAGATGGGACAGCTCCGCATAATGTCCTACCTGTTAAAGAGCATTTGAACAATGTATTTCAAGTGTGGATAGGGAATAATGGAACCATATTATGGCCTCCGGATCTATCCCATATGGACTCATTTTTTGGGGGGATTTTAAAAG
>CAJUYI010007392.1:0-12201 GCA_910591695.1 Galerucella pusilla
CTTCCTAATTTTCTCTTTGTCTATTCCCTCCCCAATGATTATTTTTATTTCTTTCATCCCTTCTTTAGTTTTTTTAACTATCCCCAAGAGTTCTCTAATGCTTTTGTATGTGTTATCATCTCCCCCGTTTTCGTGCATTCTTACCACGAAGTTATACCAAACCCTCTGGAATTTGGAAGTTTTGATCCTATTTTCAAGAAAATCGCATTCCCCTTCCCCGCAGCTATCTAGAAGGGTAAGAATCTCCTCTTTTGTACCTTTGATGGCATCCCTGGTTCCACCCTCCCTCATTTCCGTTTTCCCTAGAATTATGCAATCTTCCCTTCCCATGATTCCTTCGATTTTCCCGCGTTCCCACTTTGTTTTTAGGTACACTTCCTCCTCCCATTCCTTATCCTTAATCCCTTCAAACTCCTCTATACCCCCTCCCTTATTTAAGCTCTTGATTATTTTTTCCATTTCTTCTTTTTTTTCTTTTCTTTTTTGTAGCTCTATACATTCTCCGCATTTTGTTATTTGTGGAGTTCTCTCCCCTACACTTTTTTTATAAATTCCTTTGATTTCCCCAATTAATTTTTTAAACTCCGGTTCATCCTTGATGTAATCCGCCATTACTATCAGCTCCTCAAGCTTCCTCTGGAAAGTCTCCTCCATGCTTTCATCTTTATATTTGAGACTTTCTTCTCTCCTCTCCTTTTTTTTCCTTTGTTTCTCTTCAATGCTATCCCTCTTCCTTTTTTTAATTACTCCCTCATCCTCGTCGTCCCAAATCATGGATCTTAATACACTATTATAAATATTCTCCTCTTCTACTTCATCACTGATCTCATATGTATAGGGTTGCCGGCCCGCTACATCTTCTCCCTCATCTTCCTCCTCCTCCACTAGCGTCGATTGTTTTTGAACAACCTGTCCACTCCTATTCAACGTTTTCCTTGTCCTCTGTTGCTCGAGTAGTTCCTCTTCAAATTTCCGTCTCTCTTCCTCTTCATTCCTTTTGTTAACCTCTTCTTCCGCTTTTTTTCTGTTCTCTTCTTTCTTTTCTTTTTTTGTTTTTGAAATATCCATCTATATCCCACGAGTAGGGACGAAAGTAGGTCCAGCGGGGCAGTGCGCCCTTACCCCGCTAAGGCAAAATACATTGGAGTTTTGCCTGGTACTCCAAGGGGATCGTTCGCGATGCTCTAACCCTCGCACCTTCCATACCTTCAGCACGATGCCTTACACCTTAGTAGTGGGGATTTATTATCGAGGTTTACTCCTCTAGGTTTTATCACGGTTGCCTCCGGACGCAGAGCTTCCGTCGCTTCAATCACTCAGCCTAGCTGCCTCCCCTATGCTGTAGGTTTTTTATCGAGGTTTACTCCTCTAGGCTTTTTCTCAACGGTTGCCTCCGGACGCAGTAGCTACCATTGCTTCACTCACCCAACATAGCTGCCTCCCCTATGCTGTTGGATTTTTTATCGAGGTTTACTCCTCTATTCCGTTTGATCCGCGGGTGATTATTGGGGTTCCCATGCTGGATCCTTATTCATCACCTATCCCTGGAGGTTGGTCGGTCACGAGTCCCTTACAGCGCTTATAAGCACTGAGCGGCCCTTACAACGTTAAAAAAAAAAAAACGCTCGGGCCCTCTGGCGCTGAAAAGCACGAGTCCCGTAACAGACCACGCCTCCCTGGAGACACCCTATTAGCCATTGGGACGCGCCGTGTCGGGTGGAAAATCCCCTCCCCGGAAACTTGTATGAGAGATTAGGGGTGAATCACTTCCAGCCTCTCTCATCCAACTTCCCGAGGCACGGGAAAATAAAGAAAATAAATAAAATAAAGAACATAAAGATAATAAAGAAAATAAAGTTGATTCATGTCAAGATCTTATTGGTTTAATTTCCATAGCAAAGAACTGACCAAATATTAATTCTCCATTCCGTTGACACTGACCGCAGTGTCCCTATCGATCGATAAACAACAGGGCAACAACACTAAATATAGCAACAGGAATAATAAACAATCATTCCCATGCCAAAGTAGTGTGAAAACTAGCACACTGACCGCAATGTCACTAGCCCGTACAAACCACAGTACGACCCCTGGAAAACTGACCACAGTAATCCAAACACAAACGCATACACTGACCGCAATGTACTACGCCGGAACAAACAATATAATATTACTAATCACTTTATTTTTCATTACACCTCGTAGGTGAAAATATATAAATCAAACATTACAACCCTGTAAGATTTAAAAATAAGGTTGTCTAAATCAGTGTTAACCAAATTGACTATAAAATATTAATTGATGTTAATATTTAATTTATTCAAAGAAATTACTTGATTGTGAAATAAAACAAATGCTTATGGATAATACTTAATTACTCAGTGAGAAAACTCACCCTAATCAGCAAACAGCCACACACAGAAATCACCCTTGGTCACCAAGTTTAAATAACGACTGAACTAATTTCAACTTCACACAGCAAAGGTTTTTTAATACAATATTCTTTTTTCATGCCTTTCTGTGAGATTTTACTAAAATTCTTCTAGGTAATTTGATATCTCCGTATTTTTAATGTTGTTAATATAAACATAGACGTGACTCTTAAGGAGATTAAGATTTCAAGTGTCTGGGTGCTGATGTTTTGTATTTTGAAACTTTATAGATTTTTATATATAGGGAGATTAAAAAAATTGTTCTTACATTCATAATAATACCATAATAATAATTTAAATAATTAATAAATAATATTTCAGCAAAAAGGCATCACAATCGCTACTATCAAATATTCCAGGTATTCTGAGAAATATTATTACCACGTACCTTCTTGGTACTGTTTGTTTGTTTTGGCTTTGTTATTTCTCTCTTTTTTTTTTCAATTCATAATGGGATTGACATTTTTTCGTCATTAATCTGTATATAATGGGATTGCCATTATTGGTGTTAATCGTTTTTGGGATTGCCATTTTTCTTATTTATCAGATATAATAGGATTGCCATTATTATTTTATTCAGGTATTTTAGATGAACTAAAATATTTTTACAACCTAATGAAAGTGTTTTTGTTTTCTAGTGTATTTATCATACACATTTTATTTTATCATTTTTTTTTAATGTGGGTTTGCCAGTATTTCAATATTTTTCTACAATCATATTACAACAAATCATAATTATCAACTTGAATAGTATCACCATTCGCATAAAATCTATAAAAAATATTGTTTGTAGGGTAAACATTTCTTTCTTTCAAAAAGCACTGACATCAATCATAACGAAAAAGCAATGTGTAACCGAAGCGTTATTCACATTTTATTATTTATTTGAAGGCCACAAACGTAGCTGTTTATGTGCGGCTACGGTGGTTCGCCGTCCTTGCTTATGCAGCGCATATCTTTCATTCGGTAGTACCGCACGTACAGTATATGGCCCACTTGCGTCTCGGGACAAGAGCCAGGGAGCCTGAATCGGGTGGCGCCGGCAGTTTGAGGGTAATTAGTTGGTCAAATAATTTGTCTCTCAAAAATCTCATCAACGCGTGTATGGCTATATCGAGTCTTTTAGGCTTTGATCCTTTTAAGTAAATATGCTTTACTATGCCGTGCATTCTTTCTAAGTGCATATTGGTGTTGAGCCCTAGATTTTGGCGATAACAGTAAGCCCAGTGATTAATTGTGGATTTATATTCCCTCCTAAGATATTCCCCGAAATCTGCGGTCTCAGGATCGCCTGCGAGAGCTTCAAGTGCTTTGTAAAAGCACACGGAAATCCTTGATGGTATTGATCCAAAACCATCAATGTAATCATTTCAAACCCGTACGAATTCATGCCATGAGTACCGTCCATGCAAATGAAATAAACCCCATATTTCAATAACATTTCCCTCTGAACATCGTTCATCAAAATTGGTACAAAATCTTCCTCTTTCAATTTTTCAGTGTTAATCACTTGAGGCTTATAAAAAACTACAATACTCCCAGATTGTTGCATCTCGAGAACCCAAGAATGTAGGCTCGTACTATCATTCCCATGTCGGACAGCCGTTGCTTGCAAATGATAGTCCCTAGCTATGTTATGCAAGTCTTTGCGCGATAATAAATGTCGGCGCTCTAAATCTTTAGTATTCAAAGTTCTTACCGCATTCAGAATGTGGTCGTAAGGGATGTTCTGTGCAATTTTTTTAGCTAGTTGCTCGCGTTCCAAATTATTGAGTCTTAATTGACCCAACTCGTTTTGGTGGCCCACGTGAACATCTCGGAAAACAACATGGACTTCGCCAGTTTCTTTGAACGAAGCCACAATTTTTGCTGGACAATGCGCTCCGATTTTATTCGACCCTGTTACTTTGATGTGCCTGTCAGTTCCGCGAGATTTGAAAACACCGTCACGGAAACACTGAAACGTCATTTTTTTAATGTTGTCGGCAGTTGATTATGACCCGTATTGTTTTACGAACATACTTCGATCGGCACTTTCAGTTTCAACTTTCCATTTTTGGAATTCATCCGCACTAGCAAAATTCAATTCGCGAGTTTTGTCTGTCAGGTCATGTTGGAGCAAATAATGTTGGAACATATTGCTCCGTTTCTCACACGCAAAATTACACATAGCACAATTTATTGCAGGAGGGTTTTCGTGGGCTTTATCCTCGTGTTCTTTAAATTTATCACCTCTTCCCGTTGAAAAATTACACTTATTACACTTGAATTTATTAGCCGATTCACCCCCATGAATTGTTCTTAGATGCCGGAGCAAATTTTTATTCGCGGAGAATGATTTTTCACAAATGTGACAAATATTATCCATTTTCGAAATATTGTTAGTCAAAAATTACTAGAACTCGAGAAATGTTCCTCTGTGCGCGACGTTCACTAGAGAACTGACCTTCCCAGGGCCAACATCAACAAACGTAAATTAGAATTTATTTAAACGCTATTTTTTCAATAAAACACCCTATAATGCCAAGTATAAAGGTTTGTAACAACTTTTAAATTTGTTAATTTTCTCATACAATTGGATAAAAACGTGAAGTCTGCATAAAATGTGAGGGGAAATAATTTTCAGCTCAAAAAGTTTTCAAATCCCCTGTACGCAGGTACCGACAACTGCCGACGCCAACCGATTCAGGCTCCCTGGTCCCGAGACGCAAGGATATGGCCCTCTATATTTTGGTTTCAACTTTCCTCCGCCGGCCAGCTGAGAATCTTCTACAGCGACAAGGTCCCCAACTGTAAACAAGCTCGCTCGACAACGTGAAGCATTAAATTGCTGAGCCAGCTTATTCTCACTATTTTTTAATTGTACTTGTGCTTCTCTGACGGCCTTGTCGGGATCGACAAAATTATTGTTGGGTGGCGCGTGGAGTGATAGAAGCTGTAATATGCCTTGATTTTTCTTCAATTTGCATTTGGTAAAAGCCGGTCTTCATATCTAATGTAGTGAAGTATTTTGAATGACGGAGAGCATTGATCTGATCTTGAATATGAGGTAATGGGTACCTCTCCTACCTACCTTTTTGTTGACATCACGAAGATCCACGCACATTCGAGTCTCTCCACTTTTTTTGATACTAGAAGTATAAGGCTTGCATATTCCGAATGACTTTCGCGAATTATTCCCGCACGGTCATCAATTATCTTTTTAAGCTGTAGTCTTTCTTGGTACGACAGCCTTCGAGGACGATACGCTACTGGGGTAGTGTCTTTCAAATTTATTGTCATTTCACCAGTGGTAATACAGGGTGTTTCATTGGGAAATGGGCATACGGTAAGGGTAGGTAGAGGTCGCCTAGGTGGTTCTAAAAAACTCCCATATGATGGGTCTAGCGCTCTTTATAACAGAGATACAGGGTGTTTTATGTATTTTGACTATTTCTTTGATGGTTTATAACTTACGATCCACATTGTATATATTTTTCATATTCACAGCATAAACTCTTCATCCTGTATTGTATCGAATACCAAATAAATTATAATTCATAATCCAGGTACGGACTAGAAAAAAATGAAAGAAATTGAATCAGTTTAAAACAACACCCTGTATATTAAAATTTTGAAAATTCGTTTACAGATTTGAAAAGAGCAGAAAAAATGTGTTTTGTGCTTCCGCATACAATTTTCGTACTTGTTTATTTGAGTCAAAATTATTTTTTCGATGTAAGGGTGGTACGAAATTAAAAAAAAAAATACTTTTTCTTCTCTAAATAATAATCTTTTACTTTCAATCAATAAAATCCCTAACCATTTCATAATCTCCTAAATTTTGGATCACAACCAATGTAAAATAAGTCGACAGGCCTATACATTTTAAGACAAAATGCTAATTTCAATAACTAACTTACAAACACCCCGTATGTGTAATACAGTTATGATAATTGTATTTGTCCATTATGCTGCACTTTAAACTTTAAACAAATAATAAAATGCGAAAAAATTACATCCCGGAAAAGTATAACTTTATTTTAACAGATGCTCAAAGTGGCCACCATTTTGCTCAATACATTTCTGTGCTCTTTTAGTAAGATGTCTAATAGATTTCCTAATCATAGCTTGATCATTTTTCAATTCCTCGCATGCGTCCTGGATTCTCTGTAAAAGGTCTTCTCTTGTATTTATTTCAGTTGAATAGACTTTGGATTTTAAGTAACCCCAAACATGATAGTCGATTGGGTTAAAGTCGGGTCCCCTTGCAGGCCAGTTATGAGGTCCTCCCCTGCCTATCCAATTATTTGGGAAGTTGTCGTTTAAAAAGTCTCTCTCTATTGCTCTGAAATGAGGTGAAGCACCATCATGTTGGAAGTACATACCCCCAACATTAACATCTGCATTGTCTAGCAATATGGGTAAAATATTTTGCAGAAATTCTAAATATACTTCACCAGTTAGTAAATGTGGGAGAAAATAGGGACCAATTAGCCGGTTGTTAATAACACCACACCATACATTAAACGAGAATCTTATTTGTGAATGTGTTTGTTTTATAGCAAACGGATTTTGTTGGGCCCAAACATGAGCATTTCTTGAATTATTAATACTGTCCCTGGTAAACTGAGCTTCATCGGTAAATAAGCACCTGTGCAATATTCTGTTATTTTGTAATATCCACCTACTAAAAACCAATCTCGGGACTTCATCTCCAACTTGAAGCCTCTGAAATTCCTGTACGTGGTACGGATAGAGATTATTTTTTTTTAATCTTCGCCACACAGTAGAATGAGGAACATTAGTGGCATGACTGATTCTTCTTGTGCTGATTTTTGGGTCGTTTTGCACAATGTCTAGAATATTTTGTTCCAAACCGATATGTCGTCTTTCATGATGTTCATTTTCTGCCACTGTTGGAAATTTACCGTGTTCTCTGAGGTAACTAAACACATTGGAAAAAGTCTTGTCATTTGGTAACCGCCGGCCAGGAAATCGCCGCTCATATTCTCTTTGGGCAGCTTTTCCATTACCATAACAAAATCCGTAGACAAACAACATGTCTGCATATTCATTGTTATCAAATTTATGGGGCATTTTCAACAAGTAATAACTGGTTATCTATCAACAAATAATCACTTAACGAACGCAAGAACACAACTACAAACTCTCAAATCATTAACTGTCAAAATTACACCCTGACATCAGCCAACTTGACAATTACAGCAAATTGGGATATCAAACATCACAACCAATGTAAAATAAGTCGACAGGCCTATACATTATTTCTTCTTCTTATCAGTTTTTAATAATGGATCAATACAATGCGTGCTTTTCACAGCTATAGCACCTTTTTTATGACCTACGTTGTTTTCGTGCCTCTTTAAATGATATCTGGACCCAGATAATTTTATATTGCATATTTTGCAAAATAAAAAATCCTTTTTGTCATCAATCCAATTAAATTCTCCACATATTTTTTCCACGGAGATGGTATGATACTTTCTCTTTTTCTTTTGTACCCTCTCGTCATTGGAATCAGGCTCCTCAGATTCAGATGACGTATGTTCTTGAACTTTTTCATCTGCACAAACCTCAGATACACATTCCATAGAAGTATCTGTATCGGTAACCTCCTCGGTATTTTCAGGCACGTCAGTCGATGTTGACGTGGAGGCCCCTCTGTTAATGTCCTCATTTTTATTTAGTCTTATTACAAACCTAAAAGAAATAATGTATATTTATTGTCACACCCTTTAATTTAGCAATCTATATTTTTTTATATATTTAATTATTTATTATTAACAAAGAATACTAAATGACATTTTCCGAGCGCGGACAATACCCTTGGGAAAAGAAAAAGCATTAAAATCCCTGGATATTTCGCAATTTGTTTATTAATTAACTTTGCACTAAGCAAATGCTACAACAGGCCTACAACTATAGTAATATAGTTTTATTTCTTTTTATTAACTGTTTATAAGTTATAAGCCAAAAACTTACCGATCCATTATTATCACAATTATCACAATCACAGTGTTTTTCTGCTACGTTCTCAGCTCAGATCATGCCGCACTGCCGCACAAGAATGAAAATTGAAAACAGAGATAGGGGAATTCGAAATTCCCCATTTCCATACCGAAAAATTTCTGACCATCGCCATCTGCTAGAGAATAATACAATTAGTATATAATTTGTAACAGCAATCCAATAGCATATGTGTGTCACTTTGTGAACTAGGCGCCAGATGGCGGTGAATGCATGAACAAAAAGGCAAAGAGGTGATTTTTTATTATGTTTTACGTCAATTACCTCTATTTTTACTTTACATGATTTCAGTGTGCAAGAGAAAAATAATTCTGTTTTATTATTTTTAAATAGTGTAGTTTATTGGTGTAGTTTAAATAAAAGTGCAGTAAACAGATGAAATTGGCCATTGGGGTGCACCTGTGCAATCAATACATCAATTGTGTAGCAAATTACACAATTGTGTAGCGTGGAACAAGCCTGCTTGGAAAGTTTTTTGTGCACAACACTTCATACGGGGGGTGAATCACGCCTGTTCCAATCACAACGTCACGTCAAATTTCAAACGTCACGTTGTCACCTCAAACGTTACATCGCCAAGTGTCCCAGCAGCCACCGCCACCATTCTTACTCCAAACTCATTGAATACTCTGACGATAAACATAGCAACCATTCTTACTCCGATTCGACTGCAGTGAGTTTCGAACCCAGAACCTACGCGTCTATAGCAAAGCATTCAACACATTCTGCAATGAGCTCTCATGTGTATTAGATGCGAAGAAATGTATTAGATATTCGAAGGGAGCCGTCGCGCTGTGATATACCGGGTTGATTGAAAGTATCGTTGACGTACTGTTATGACATGTCGTTGAACCTTATGAAACATTCTTCCAGGGTGTTACAAAGACATGTAACATTATATGAAAATTACGTTACTCGGTTTTCTTTATACAGGGTGTTGCAAAATCATGCCTGGAGCGGCCATAATGGTGCAATGGTCAAGATAAAGTGGATCTAAAGCATATACAGAGCGGAGAAAATGTCACATGTCGAACGTCAACACCCAATGGTATTTGGATACGTATCACGTATCATTAGAAAAAAAAAATCGGAAGTCTTATCTCAAAAGGCCTTAACGCCCAGTGTAAAAGTTATTTCCTACGACCAGGTGTACCATTAAAAAAAATCAGGTAACATCGCCGAACGAATTAGAAAGAAAAAATCTGCCGTCTCGTTTGAAAGGCCTTAACGCCTAGTGTAAAAATGATTTCCTACGACCAGGTTGTTTTTGCCGTTGCAACCCATCGTATGCGGTACGTTGGCGTCAAACGCAGAGCGCCCTCTATGACACATTGTGAATACTTTAAAAAGTGAGGGCTCAGTATTCGAAACATTCTTTTAACACAGAGCGTAGCAAGAAATAATAAACGTGATAAGTCATGTGTTACAAAATTCATGTAATATGAAAGGAAATATACAAGGTGTTTAAAAAAAAAACAATTTTTATTAAATCTGCAGTATTGATCATCCAGATGTTGAATAGAGCGTACCATTATGGTTGCTTAATTTCCAAACTTTTTTGCACACCACACACCGACAAATATCCTTTTTTTGTGGTAATCTGAAAAAGTCAAATAGTTTTTAATAAGGTTCATTTCCACACCATCGTGAAATATAACCATGGCGCGTTGTATTTAATATTTAAAGTGGCAAATACATCCCCTGTAGGCTTACTTAACCACTGTGGCAATATTTTAAACTAGTCTTCTACGGTTTGTTTTATGACTGCTTTCTCTTATAAACTATAATAAAACTGCTACGTTATGAATAAATATCTGGTTCCTTCATAGCGTTGATGGAATGGAATAATGTCCCCAAGGTAGCGTTTCATCGGTAGCAGGAATGAGATATCGTTTATCATCTTGAGGACTTCAGGCTATCTTCATCTGGACGACCGAGTGTACTTGGTGGTTTTCAGAGCGAATTAGGTTCTGCGTAACTGACCTTAGCTGGAAAGAGTCCAGACATTCAATATAGTCTTCAAAGTTAATTTCAGTTTTCGCAACAGCAGACTTAACCCCCTTTGCTTTGTTAGTGACACCCAAATTTCTAATTTCTCTGTCTTGATGAAGCTCATATATTGAGGAGTCAGTATCCGTGTACAATACGCTACAATTTTCAAATGTTGTCGTCATATAGCCATAGTGAAAGTCGTAAATAGTTATCTTGGCCAAATCTAGGATGGATTGTCCGACGTATATGGGCTTATTTAACCATATTTGTAACTTTTTCAGTTCCACGGCCACCAAGTTATCGCTGAAGATGCTACAATTCTTAAATTCAGGTTTGGCTATATATGACTCTGCTCCGTAACGTCCATTCCACTCTGTCAAAAGCTTAATATCGACCCTTTTGCGAACATTTTCCATAGTTTTACCTCCAGAAATGAGTATTAGTATGTTATAGCAATATAGATGGATTACTTACTAAATAATGTATTGTTCATTAGTTTGAACAAGTTCTTCTCAAACACATTCGTTCAGTATTTAGATCGATATATGACTTGAGCCATGGTGACTGCTTGAATTTCAGGACTCGATGTATTTTCGTCAGCACTAAACCATGGGTTAACGCCCGTTTTAAAGCTCGATAATGGATTATGTATTTCTTCTTTGAAGTGAGAGTCGCCATCAGTTTAGTGGGTTGAGATGTTTTGGATGGGGGTTTCATAGTCTTTGGATTTATATGTTCAGGACAGAACGGGATGTCTTTATGCTCATCATGCAATTCCACAACTCCACACCCTGTGAGACGTGTTCAGATACCCTTTGATATGTCGCGTATCGAATAAACTTGATAAAAGTTTTGGGAAATCATCAATGGGGGTCAGATGCTCGAACTATCTCACATTAGTAAGATCTCGTTCAGACTATGGATCTATAGTATACGCATCTGCATCTAAGTCATCTTTTAAATAAATAGATGCTGTCCACAATAAAGGGATTCGAATTTCTATAGGAGCATATCCTACCAGTCCTGTTGAAAGCTTACTACATGAAGCTGGAGAATCACCACTTAAATTAAGGAGAGAATATCTTAGCCTATCATACGTTTCTTAAGTACTTTTCAACCCAAAAAATCCAGTTTACCACTGTTGGAAAAAGTATTTGGATCACTTTACTCCACTTATTGATTAAACTTGGTAAAATAAAACAATAAAACATAAAGCTAACGTAAACTTAAAGTCCAATTTTATTCTCCCTCTTCACAGAACTACTCAATGACTAATGACAGTCGTGACATTTTACATCGACACCAAATAGGTATCATAAACTATAAGTACAAAGAGTATACACTCTATGAGGAATCATAGAGTTGAGTTACAACAGTTCGGCCCTTCTGACATTTTGACCGACCTCGGTCAACACTACAGTACCGAATTCAACAAAATAAAATACTCACATTCTTATCAAACTAATCTCAATCATCTAATTTTTGATATAAACAAATCATAATCGATAAAAATAGTCATAAAAGGTAAATAATTTGTCACAATCAGGTTCAGCACATAAATAAAATAATAACACTTTTTTTTCATCATGAATAAAACTTTGTGAAAGGAAAGCATAAGCATAAATATCATAAACATAAATCAGTTGAACATAAATATAAATATCATAAACATAAGTCACTTGAACACATTGAAAACTTCAACCTGTCCATTCGCACGAGGAACTCCTGTTGCTATGAGAGTGTGTAT
>CAJUYI010007393.1:0-12200 GCA_910591695.1 Galerucella pusilla
GGCTTGAGTTATCCAGGACAAGGCTCGCCTGCACATTTAGTAGTAGTTGTTTTCAATTTTCATTCCAATCTACTTGAAGAGATTCTACTGTCACTTCTGAAAAAAAAATTCCATTCGTGATGTTTTGCAACGTTCCACCAAAATGTCCATAGTTAGTTGATTGAAAATAATATATTTGTTATCATACACTATGAGAAAGTCAAGTTTCACCAGCTTTACGGAGCCAAGAAATTAACGTTTCATACGGCTAGCCGAGGAAATGAATTTCACGTTTTGTTTTCACGCTAGCTGGTGTCCCAATTGACAGATAAACACCAGCATTAAAGGTCAGTATGAAAATAAATTGTTGGCAGTTGTCAATGTCGATGGAATAAATGTCGCTAATAAACTTTCCAACACTAACAACACGGCGAGGTCTTCTACTATACCTATCAATGAATCTATATTTATTGGAACTGCTAAAATGACGGCTCTTCTAATAAAAAATGAAGCAGACATACGGGCAACAGCCTCAAGTACTTTCCTTTCTAAGCAAGTACAGTTATCAAATTTATCCAAGCAAGGAATCTCTTTTGTTAACTGTTCTATCTATGCATAATCCGATTTTTAATATAAATTTAAAAAATAATAGCCTATAGTTATGAATTTCATATTATAAATGATATTTTCATATGAAAAATTACCAACAATTTTTGTGTAGGATAAAGACAGTAAGTAATGAATTTCATATTATAGAATGATATTTTCATAGAGAAATAATACCAACAATTATTGTGTAGGATGAAAAATTATGTGTAAACCACGGCAGTAAAGTGCTTTTTTGAGGCATCAGGAAGTGGCCAGGCTCGGCCTTTAGACCTAAAAATGCCAGTTTATCGCCTAGGTATACAATATACTATTGATGAGAGAACTGCAGCGTTGGTGAGGCTCAGTCATTGGGGTAAGATTTTCATCGCGACTTATTTTCCACAAAGCAATCAATAAATTTGTTCACTGACTGAATAGAAAAATAACTAATTAATCCGGCAAATTGCATATAACATATGATTTTCTTCGATGGACATCGATAAAAATGATTATATTCTTTATTGAATCCCTATATCTTTTTTATACTGATAATCATCAACGTAGAAAAGGAAAAAAATTGGCGGGTGCACTTGTAACTCTTCATTCTCTTGGGCAATAAAGTGGCGACCCAAGCAAAATGTCGACATAAGACTCTCTTCAAGGGTGGATCGACTCCATGTCTTGCTTCAGGTATACCAGAGGGTTGACATACTATAAGAAGCTTTTGGACGCCATTACCTTTCAGACGTCGATGAAACAACAAAAATGAATTTGATTAAGAGGAAAAGAGGCAAAATGGTGAAAAGACCTGGTAAAAGTAGGAGTAGGAAAATGATTTAAAAAAATTTGGAAAGTCTAGACACGATCGAAATTAAATTCAAAAGTAATTTGAAACATTAATTTCATTTTGCCAGTTAAGGAAGCAGAAAAATAAATCCAGCACTTAATTTATTTCTTCTGGGAAGGGTGGGCAGAGAGGTGAATCTGGAGGTATCCCAGTGATGTTTTCGAGGAATTATTGAGGTTTATTCGGGATTGTCCTACAGTAACCTAGCGATATTCTAGTGGTATATTCTTGAGTTATCCTAGCAAAATTTTTGGAGCATATTTTCAGCGGTATTTTAGTTATATGTGAAACTAGAAGAGGAACAGAATGTTGGTTCAGCTTTTTAAAATAAATGGGAAGGCAGTTGTTCAAAGTTACTAAAATATTGAATTCACTGAAAGTTTTTCAAGATATATGTCCCATATTGAAGCAATAGAAAAATGAATGAATCTACAATGTAAAGAAGGGAATACGCTAATAATTTGGAAAACTGAATCATAAAAAAACTTTATGTGATTATACTGATGAATGAATCATTTTTGAAAAGTATAATACTCCATGTAATATTTCATAGATTAATCATTCGGTAAAGCTTGCAAATGTTTGCACAATCGCGCTTGACATTGCTTCACCGTACTTGTCGAGTCAGAGGCGTTCCACTACAGTGCTGGGTCGATGCCCTCGTGATCAAGCTGGCCATTTCTTTAAACCATTTCTGGCGATTAATCTATTGAGAAACTTCATATGTGAATCATCTGCTACCTCTCGCTAATGTTAGTACCACAATAATTGTCTTACAGCAAGGGGGACATTTTTAGGTAGCAGGGGGAAATAAGAAGTCGAAAAATCCAAATAATTTTGGAGCTGATTATATTACTTTATGCTCTAGATCACAGAATAAATGAAGACCAATATTGCTTATAACGTCCTCTTCATACCGGCTTGAGTAACGTTGGTTTTCGGTTTCTTAATAAAAAAGGGCGAACGCCCTGATACGGTTGCAAAGCAAACTTCGGAAATACATCCCTCCCATTTGCAGAAAACAGAATCACCACAGCAGACCTGAAGTGCCTCATTAAGAAAAAAGTGCAGCTACACTGGCATGATATGTGGTTGAGCTCAAGTAGCAAATTAAGGAAATTTAAGCGGAGAATACCACCCTGGAGAACCCTACCCACTAAAAAAAGAACAAACACAGGTCGTTTTGACACGAGTACGTCTGGGTCATACACACTATACCCACGAGTATCTTCTTAAAAGGGAGGAACCACCTATGTGCATGACGTGTAATGTACAAACAAGTGTTAAACATGTATTAGTGCAGTATCCGGTTTTTTAACTAGACTAGAATGGAGCTAGACAAAGCTTTCACTGATTAATTGGAGGAAAATATCTTCAATACGGCAGGACAAGCGAAAGTTGTAGTAATCATTATTGCTTCACTAACAACAGTATTTGAAGAAAATACATTCAAATGAAAATTGAAATGAAAAAAAAAATAATACCTTGTTTACATTGAAACGTCAAAATTTTACTTCGAATTTGTCAGTATTGACAACTAAAAGTGCTTTGAAGTTTATTGAAGGGCGACGACCCAGCACTGTAGTGGAACGCGTTCGATGCGATAATTACAGTCAAGCAAGGTCGGACATGGTTAGTACTTGGATGGGTGACGACCATGCCAGGGAAAACCATCGTATGGGGCCCGTACAGCCTGCAGCAGACTAGCATATCACAGCTCGCAGGCATTATACCAATGAGCACGAGGTATAATGTAGATATGCCGTCTTTCGGAGGAGACGTAAAACCGAGGTCCCGAGTCCATGGATGTTGGGCTCGTTAAAGAACGCTACCACTGGTTGGAACACTAGTGGGTTCGCCAAAATTTCCGGTTAGGGGTAGAGTGCTCCCGGCGTCGGTGATTAGCCACAGTCGCAGAAATAGACCGACGTTAAATAACAGAATAAAAAAAAAAAAAAAAAAAGTTCACGATTGAGCAAAACGTGATCCTCGTATTCAAAAATTGAAGCAGTTGAACAAATAAACCAACATGTTTGCGGAAACAAACCGACGTCAAATAAAGACAAACACACCAAAAAACAAATTCCGGTCATGAATGCTTACATTCATAGACAGATGGAAGCGTTCCGATGTTATTTTCAGCAATATAATCGCTTAGGTACACAGCTAGTAGTGTGCACTTCCAGGCCCAAACATTTTCAGAGAATCGTCCACTTATCATTCGAACAAATATAAGTTTTATTGAATAAACTCCGAGGCGGTCTATGAGCTTTAATATAACTCATAATTTTCAATTAGGAAAAATCAATCTGCTTCAAAAATGTTATGATTCTCCTAGAACAATTTAAGACAAATACTAACCTAGCTTGTTTCATCAGGTTTGTATTTTAGTGCGACAGCACAATTCTTCAAATTGATTTTCTCGATTTTTCTTGATGTGGTTTTTAGAGAACATTGACGTTTACTTTCGCAAGTATAACCGTATCAAAGGAAATGTCTCGAGTAATCAGTTAATGCCCCGATCTTTTTCTTTTTCTGATAACACTTTGATCATTATCCCACCTTTTTTAAGGTTTTGAATCGTGGTTTTGCTTCTATTGATCGTTTGGACCAGTCGTCTAATACGTAAGCCATCCTCACTTATATGGGCTGGCGTCGTAGATTATGCGCTTTGACAAATTTGACGCATATGACGCATAGTGTGAAGTTTTTTGTCAACTCCCAGTTTGTGTTTGAAGATGTCATGACATTGTATAACCCTTCGGCGGGCGCGTCTCCTATAGTTCTGTGAGCGAGCGCGTTGCGGCACTGAGAACCGCAAGCAGTTTATCGGATTAAGCCACTTTTATTTTATACATAAGTTTTAAACTAAAAAAATATTCTTGTTCATTAAAGCACTTAGTTGACAAATAACTTTTTTAACACCACAAAAGGTATAAAATCTCATTAAAAATACTGGGTAACAGGGTGGGAATAGACAGTAATTACACTGGACGGTACTTACATTGTGTCCCTTGCAAACAAAATTCAAACACGTAGAACAAGTAACTGTGGTTTTATTATTTTTGTGTGAACTGCATATGTGGCATTTGCCTTTCCGGTTTTGTGGAACTGTTGCTACAACTTTTTTTAATTGTCAATATCAAGAAAAAAACTCAGTGACGTCTTTTGGCAAAGTTCTCATTTTAGCCCGATCTTTCAAGTGGCCTTCCATTAGAGAAATAACTAATTCGTACAAAAAAGCTATCTCGCCCTTTTTTAGGGACAAATGAACTCGTTTCCACAGAAAGTGAATTATATTTTCAGTGTTCAGTTATATTTAGTTAGATGTACCATAAACTTGGATTATCCCATCCAGCACACTTTAACAGAATAATAAAATTTTTATCGTTATATCACGGCAATAAAATAACTGTAATATTTGACTTATAAGCCCTTATATTCGGGAAAATTGATGGCAAAAATATTGCAAGCAACTAAAGCCCTCATTTTTCAAACGTTCCGCTACTTTTATTCCAGTAACAAGGTGAAACTGGAAGCGTATTCAGCATTTCATCATATTTTTGACACATGCACATGTCAGGGGCATTAATTTTTATTTTGTGGTTATACTAGGGTCTCTTGTAACGATGTTCATTTTGGTATATGACCGAGGTGTGATATTTATGGCGTTGAAATAGCGCCCACACATTAGTTGGAAGCATAGTAGTCTTTTGAACTAGGGTTTTTTAAATGGAGTTGAATGTAGATCGATTAAATAAAACAAGCTGCGAGCCTTACAGTAGTCGCATGTGATGTGTATTATCTGTCATCTTATCTTGGTAATAAGTAACATTATTATAATAATAATAATAAAAAAGGTCTTTTATTTTTTTTTTCCTCATCATAACATTTACAATAAGATAGTAAAAGTGAAAAGAGTAAAAGCGAGAGAAGAAAAAAACGCATCGAAGATCAGGTGACTACCACACCAAATTGATATGGCAGTCTCTGTTTTTCATCTTAGGCGTTGAGTGATTCAAAGAATAATTGAGGATATTATAAGTTCTGGCAGTTCGTTGTAAATTTTTACAATTTGATATGTAAAAGAAGTTTTGTACTGCTCAGTTCGATGACAAGGGACAATTAATCTATAGTTGGAACGGGTATTATGGTTATGAATATTTGAAAGAGAGGAAACTTTGTTCAATAAATATGATGGTTGTCCAGTTTTAATAATTCTATGGAATAAGCAAGCCGAATGAAGACATCGTCCTCTTGGCCATACTGAGCCATTTGACTGTATTGAGTTTGTGGGAAATTCTCTGACGTCTTCTGATACCACAGACCAGCCTTAATCAACAGTTTTGCACCACTTGAATTCTCCTAGCGGTAGCTACATTTAAGCAAGGCCCATAAATAACATCACCGTAGTCAAATTTAGTTAGTACAAGCGCATCACACAAAACTTTTTTGCATTGGATGACAGATACTGTCAACTTTGAAATATCTTTTTAATATTAAAGTAGGCATTTTCAATGCAATTGTTGATATGTTTATCATATTTTAATTGAGGATCCAATATTAATCCTAGATTTTTTGCGGTAGTCGATGGTTTAATGGATTCACCTTCAATTTCCAATGTTATTCGCGCTGTCAAATCAGAAAGATGTGTCTTAGTCCAAATAACGCAAAACCGAAGCAAACAGAAAATACGTGTGGCGTCAGTTTATGAGCTTTTGTACTGGGGAAAACTATACTGAGAATGAAAAAAAAAAACACAAATTAATGTTCTGGCAAAAATAAAGACGCACCGGGCATTTAATGTGCGTGAGCAGAATGGCGATAAGTACGAAGAATTCACTGTTAATACGATTTTCGATGTAATCGCTAAATCATTAATGAAAAAATATTCCACTGAATACAATATGTGTGAAGTGTACTACAAATGAGATCTATTTATAATTAATTGATATCTTCATAAGAAATCGAAATAATAATATCAATTTGGCAAAACTCAAACATCTAAATTACATAAGCTGGTCGCAAAACCATATGAAAACTATTCCCCCTCATGCCCTGTAAGTCCTGATAAGAAACGCGTGATCGTTACATACTCTAACAAACAGGTGGAGAGGGCCCAAAAAGCACTCCATGGTCGACATCATCATGACCTCGATCAACCTTATATCAACAAGAAAGCATCGAATAAGTGGCTCACTGATGAAACTTTTATGACATTTATGATGACAATTCAAAATACCAACAATAACAAGAAATCTGTCATAAGAGATCCAAACATCGTGTCAGACAAGTGCAGAAGATGTCAACAAACAACAAAGACGATACAACACATTATGTCGGAATGTTCAGCCATAGCTAACATCGATTATTTACGTGGGCGCAATCAACTTTGCAACATCATCCATTGGAAATTGGCCAACAAAACTTGGATTAGTAAGCACCTCCATCCCTTATTACAAGTACCATCCGCATTCAGTTCTAGAGAATGCTGATTCCAAACTATACTACGATTGGTCAATTATCACCTATAGATGGATGACAAGTAACTGGCCTGATATTGTGATTGTGGATGAAAAAGCTAGCTCGGTTCTTCCAGTGTATGCTGCTGTACCCAATAACAACAATATTACAGACAAATACAACGAGAGAATTGCAAAATACAGCGATTTTGCTATTGATGTAGGGTATGTGACATGCAGAGAAAGTAGAGGTAGTGCTGGTCATCGTTTCATTCACGGGGCTAATTCCCAAAACTTTAAAAGACAGCCTCACCAAACTGGGTATTCACATAAATACATACATCGATCTGCAGAAGGCTGCAATTCTAAATACTTGTCACACTGTCCGTGAATTTTCAAGTTTGTAACTGATGAGCCTAATCCCATTTGCGTATACACACACACGGATAGGTGAACACTAGCAGCAAGTGCTGAGCAAGTGTATACTTGAGATGATAATACTATTGATTCCAACCCTTTTACAAATATTGAGTTCAAAGTACTCAGAGATGCCAAAAATGTCAAGTGAGAACAACTACAAATGGATCAAGATAAGAGAGATAAATTTGCAGTTTTTCTGAAGTACGATGAACTGCAGAATATGGTCCATGGTTGTGACGAAAACACCCCACATGTTTCACAGAAAAAGTTTTCCTTAATTTTTGCTCTGAATGAGTTTGGCATGATGGGGAAGGTCACAAATGCTTGATTTCGTACTTCAGAGAAGGAGGAAATAATTTAGGTGAAAAAACAGAAAGGATTATTCATGATGCTGTGTTTGCTAACAAATAAACAATAAAATCAATCCTGATTTGTGTCCAGCGCGACGACTGCACAAAAAATTTGTAGAGAAGCGGACTGAAATGAAAACAACAGCTCTTGCAACTATTGATTCAGTTCAACCTTGAAGAGATAGTTTAATTATATTCTTACGTATACATTCGCATTTCTGTGTATCCTCTTTTTCTCTATATACGGGATGGTTATTGATGACAAACTAATCGGTGATTTGGACTTGTGCAATTATCCATCATTGCTGCCATTGGAAGGAAACGTTGATATGTTGTCCAAGTCAATCACGATTCAGGAAAACGTCACATGTTACAGCATAATTATTTTTACTGAGTGATTTATTTGGACAATTTTTCCTAGCTAGTAATTTATGGAAACATATTGTATATGATGGAATTTCAATCAAACCAATTACTGCCCAGTGAATTTGGGTGAGGTCAAAAATTCCCTTTCACTGTGTTTGCAAAATAGAGCCTCTACTAACGTCGAACTTCGAATTACTTTTTCAAACTGTCACGATGCAGGACATGATTCGAAAAGTCAGATGAACATGGGCCTTGCCGTTATGTCAAACTGTTTTGGGGCGAACAGTTTTGGCGTCTAGACCAACAAATACATGCATGCACACCGTAAATTAGAATTTATTAGACCTCAGTTGAATGTATGATGAGATTGATGACATAGAGTCAAAGTGACTGGAACTGGAAAACTAGTTAGTTTCCAATATACACCATGGATTAAAAAGATAAACTTTTTCTCCGATCGTGAGAGATGTGACACTATTTTGACCTGTTTTCTATGCACAAAGCTCAATATTCCAGAATAGTGGGCAGCTGCTAAGCAATTAGAAAATAACAGTGCGTATTCTTACCGCACTGCTGTAGCGAGCGGTAATGTTAAAAATGGATTATTACAATAAAATGAAACAAAGTATGGTTCAAATTTTTATATTGATGAAGTTGTTGTAAAAGAAATGAAAGAAACATCTAATTTATAACGATATTATTGAACAAATTAATTATTATTGTTGTTAATATTCACATTCATTGTACAGTTTGTACAATTTGTAAATTGTACTGGAGGGCAACGAGAATTCATAGACGTTGAAGCTGGATGGCTAATTGTTTGGTTTATCTCGTTTCGATCATTTTCATTTGATGTCGAGGAAGGGGTGTTGAATATTTCATTAGCCACTTCTACTTTATTATCCAGGGATTCGTCAATATATTCGATCGGAGAAAAATTATTTTACTTTTGTCATAAAAAAGTAATTTCCATGGTTACCACTTCTATATTTCAATAAGAACATAAAGAACATAAAGAAACCTATCTAAACTTAATTGATTACGGGTGAAATTGATAGTCGGCACTTGAGGGTCACTCATACTTCACTCATCCTTATTGTATGCAGAGACACTCGACTGGCAAAAAGTGAGGTTGAGTTTGAGTGTAACTTGAGTGAATTATGAAAACAGATTCCAGCTTCCTTGAGTGAAGATTTCCAACCTATAAACCACATTTGTACTTTACACTGTCATTTTTCGATATCAAATTTTTTTTGGTTGTTATTTGTCCGTTATAGTTTCAAATTTTTGAAGGAAATTAGTGTGATGGATTATTTTATTGATTTTGTAAACTATATAGATGATGATAATGCTTACGCTTATCGTTTACCTAGGTTAGTAATCACATTGGTGTAGTAAGAAGCAAAATTATTAGAATAATTCATTTTTTAGACCAAACAATGCTCTCCAATTGAATTAAACTCGTGTGCCAGTGACACCCATTCCTTTTCCTTTCCAACTTCCAGCTAAGCTAGCACAATCAGTTTTTTTTATTTTCTATAAAAGAATATTTACGAATCAGCTCAATTAAGGCTAGTTTTTCGCTAGACGAATAGAGTTTTCTTTTTTTTCTATTTTCCTAAGAAATATTGAACTTTAATCAAATACTATCTACTATTAAAGTTGAAAATAAGAATCTGAAATTATCTATTAAATAACTAGCTTGAAAAATAAACTTACGCAGCAAAAAAGAAATATATGAGAACAGTAAAGAACTAAACTGAGAATAAAATACTTGTAGAGGGCTAATACACGAACTGAATAGAAATTCTAATATGAATGCAATGCAACAGATGTCAGATGAACGTTAAAGGACATTCATAAATCACAATTGTTAACCAAACGCAACCAAAAGTTCTTAATAATAACATTGATGCCAAGCTTTCTTCACTCAAATTGAAGTATTACTTAAGTAATGACTGTGGATATGAAAAGTCGCCTCGAGCTAAACTCCAACTAAGTTGAGTTTGAGTATGAGTGACCCTCAAGTATCGACTATGAATTTCACCCGTATCTTGAATAAAATATTTTTTAATTAATTTTTTTAATGTGAATCAACGATCGAAGAAAAAGTAGTATGAATAATTCGTGGGAAAAGCATATTCCCAAACTTCTGTGTTGCCACAGTCGTTATCACAGTCGTCCGACACGTTGCACACTATGTCAGGCTTGAAAAATATAAAAATGTTTCTTATTCTCAAGGTTATCCACGTACAAGATTATTAACCCAACCTCACCATTCTATATGCAGTAGTAACAATTGCCAGTAGTATTCATTTTCGGAATGTATTTCAAATTGTTTCCAAATTGCAACCCTGAAATTATTGTGATAATGCAATAAAGCTGCTGCAAAGAGGCTATAATGTCAAAAGAGTCTTATGCAATAAATAATCAAAAAATTATACTCAATGAAGAGATTCGTTCTGTAAAATCAAACCCAGAACGTCATCTTCTTCCAGTTAATTTCCTGTTCTATCGATGGTTGAAGCTCGGGGTTGATTTTTCATACACGGTGCATTTTCTGTTTCCATTTCAAATACTTGAAGATAAAAAGCATTTTCAAGTCGGCCTCGATGTGAAGGGTAGTCACTCCAAGTATCTTTCATAACTCTATTGTTTATTCTCTCCTAAATTTTGGTATATTTGTAATTGATGTTAATATATTTTCTGTTGGATTTTTCAAATCATAAAATTAAAATATCAGTTTAAGTGGGAAAAATAATTAATCAAATGTGTGGTGGACTGAAGTGGAATTGATCAGAAACCTTCAGTTTCATTCAAAATGGAGTAGATTTCACAAATTGAGGGTCGAAACAGTAAATTTCCTTCAGTAAGCTCTAATATGATTACATTGCGTTGTTTTGAGTTAAGAATTGATTGACAGACTGTCATTATCATACTTCCATTGAAATTTTTCAGATTGACTGACTACTTTTTTTTTCCACATATTTCTGCTCATCTCCATTCAATCCTCAAACATTTATGATCTAGTCAATAAAAGGGAAATTTTAATTTGAATGAAACGAAGTTTGTCTCAAAGATCGATAGGAAGAAGAGAAAAACAGTGACATTCTCTTAACAATTCATCATCTTAAAACAGCGAACTGTTGCTATATCTTTCACTATATAGCTTACTATAGAGCGACATTCCGAGCAGGTCCATAGTTATGGATGTGATCTGATTTGAATTGATGGAGCGTGCAGCAGTGTGAATGATTGTGATCAACGACTTTTTCTTGACAGTCACCTCCAACAACCTCTCATGAGACATTGACATAAGTTACCCAAGTATGAAAAAACTGTTTAAAATTAAAATTAAACCTTCCATATTGGTCGTTTGAGATTAAACTGGTTAGGGGTTGAATTTCCATAGATTCGATATTACAAACCGATTCAAAATTATAAACAAGTCTGAAGCTTGAACGAGTTCAAGTGTAAGCAGTATGCCAAATATAACCTATGCAGTATACTTCAAAACTGCCCAAATTACCATATATAACCTAATTAAAATTTCTTAACTTCATTTGTTCAATCCAGATAATCCAATTTTCAACATGTTAAGTTGAAAAAGAATCTATAGTTTATTTCTTAATGTCTGACAGCACAGTAGCCTCATTGAAGGAGGCTTGGCGGTTTCCCTAGTAACTTTAGCAACAATGATGAGATCGATTGGGCCATAGCGGAGCTGGGCTCAATTATTGTCTCGTCTTATGAGGAAAACTGCGCCGAAAAAACGAGGAAGGAGGGTAAGGGCCACAAATGGTGGAACAACTCTTTGGATTCGCTACGGCAACATACCCGGCGCCTATTTAATAGGGCTAGGAAGACAAAGTCGGATCTGGATTGGGAGCAATACCGCCAGAAACGAGATGAGTACAAGAGTGCGGTCAGGTTGGCTCGAAGAGATGCCTGGCGGGCCTTCTGTGAGGATATCGTCTCGGTACCTCAAATGTCAAGGCTGCGCCGGATCTTAACGAAATCACCGGACAGCGCTCTAGGCTGCATGGAAGCCGCACCGGGTGTTTTCACCGAAACCCCGGTGGATACCTTGCAGCATCTACTGGGGACACACTTCCCCGGTTGTGAGGGAATTGAGCGGGAATGTCCTGACATGGGATATGTAGGTATACAGCGACCATGTAAAAAGGA
>CAJUYI010007394.1:0-12198 GCA_910591695.1 Galerucella pusilla
TCCAGGGTTGGCCTCAATACTTTTGTAAGGATTAGAAATTCTTACACGATATATATCATTAAAGTTTTCGACTTTTCCGGGGTGTGTGACCCTGTTATACTAAGTAGTTTAAAATCGTACACACTGTATTTTTTTTTTTTTTGTTAATTTTGTCAAGTTATGTGAAGTGAAATCTAATTCTGTGAAAGGTTTTTATCACAATTCAATGCACATGAAGAAAATGGGAAAGTATTTCCGTCCTGATAAACTAGTAGCTGATCCAAACTCCGCAGCTGCTGGTAAATAATTCAATCACTGGTATGAAACAATTTAAAAATTTTCTGGATTGTAACTCGTCAAAAGAGAAGCCACTTGAGGATGAATATAACTACATGTCCTCAGTGCATTTCGTATCACATACTGTTAATGAACATATAAATCAAGCTACATTATGAACTTCTGCCTTAAAAATTTCAAAAGACTTGTATGCTGAACCTATAAAACAAATGGAACTTTTGCGAGACATATTCTCAGTACCCGGAAACGAAACATCAGTGAAACCATCAATCAGTATACTAAGGAACTGAATATATAGCTAAGAATTGTAGCTTTGATGCTGTCTCCAGTGAACAAAACAAAAAAGATTACATCAGAGATAACTCCATGAGCGGCATTTTGCAAGCTAACATCCGGCAACGATTACTTGAATTTGGAAATTCATTGTTAGATAATGCGGTATCTATATCCAAATCTTCAGAAGAAGGGACTTTGGATTTTCTGTCCAATAAAACACGAAGCTTTGGGTAAGTGGAAATGTCTATAAGTACCGTGTTTGATATTTATAGTTGACTTCAGCATTGAAGAAATCGACCAAATGACTTTTCAAGTGTTAGATAAGCCTTCCATACAGCATCAGTACATTTCCAGAGAAAAACGTCGTTTGTTGTTGACTCCTCAATTCCATGGAGTTTCTGTGAGCATCTCAATATTTTTGTCTTGAAATAGCAGGCAATAAGTGTTGGATGAATAAGTCTGCCTATTTTTCAATAGTCGGGAATGTGTTTTTGAAATAAGAAACATTAGAATCCATTATGAAAATCACCGGCACGGAAAATAAAGAGAAACTGTTAAAATCGTAATAAGTATAACGCGGCTGAGATGGCTCCTTCAGCTCGACAGCAATAAATAAATAAGCAGCAGTTGTCGGACTGTTTTGCGGATTATTGTTTAGATAGCGCAGACGACAGATAAGCGGAATGACAATTTGCTGTAGGTATTTATTTTGGGTATGCCGAAAGTCACTTTGGCCAAGCCTCTCGCCACTTTTCCCACAACTTTTTCTGCTATAAGAAATTCATAATTTTTCGTACTATAACCAATGTGCAAAAAATTATTTTGGATGGTGTAGCACTCAAACATTTTTCATTAAGTAGGAAAAGCCTAACATTCCTGGAAAACTGTGAAGACTGCTAACACATATTTCAGAAATATGGCTCATCCTACGAGGCAAACATACTATTTTATCGCCAATTGTTTGAAATTCGACGGATATTTATTTTTTGGAAAACTCACGAATAATTTCCTTCACAAATGCTTTGAAGTCCGTGATATAATTACTTGGGTTACAATGGAAACTGTCAGGAAATATTATTTCCACAGCAAAAAAATCTTGACTTTTTTCTCGAGAAATTTTGTTTGGGATTAGCGAAAAAAGTACTCTACCGGCTAGTGATACGTGTCACAATCACGGAGTATGGCAATATCATGTTATGCTGGTTTCATAGTTATTCATGTACCAAGGCAGTAAAGTGATTCTTTATCGGACGAGTCTGAAATAGAGTCCGATAAAGACACTTAACTGACGTAGAAACTGAGGTATATTTCATTGCATTTTATTTTAACAAAGTAACAGCACATATAAAACCAATCCACTTATTATTTGTTATATTTAAATTAAAGGTACACCCTGAAGCATTATAAATGTTAATTCCGAAAGTCAAAGGAGTTCCAACAATAATAAATCGCAGGAAAACTATTATCGAGCCGTAATAGGGAGAAGCGTGACACTGACGGATGATGATTTTCGAGTAAAATGTCGAAGTCAAAATACTTTACCTGCCGCAAATGCGGTAGATAAAGTAAAGGAAGGTAAACTGTTTGTTTACTTCCGGAAATCAATCTGATAATTGACGGCTTCACTGACGGTTGGCGATAAAAAACATTATCTACCCGCTAGGTATGTAACATTAACTGGAAATGTGTCATCGATTTGTTAACAAACAAAAGTAATTCAATCATGGGAAAGTTTCCAGTAATTTTCTAAGGAAAATAAAAAAGCACATTCGACATGGAGCAAATAAATAAATGTAAATTTCACTTGAGCTTCGGCGTACATGAAAATCTCTCAATCCTGAAAAATCCATTATCGGTAATGACTTCAGCATCAATAGGAAGAATATGTCGGTAAGTATTGTATAAGGGGAAATAAAGAAAATGGTCGGAGAAAAGGAAGACACCGAGGGAAAGAGATGCTGTAAAATGTCTTCAGTGCATTTATTTTCACAACGATAGGCTATTGTATTCTTCATTTATATGGGATTCACCCTGTGACTATAAACTTGATAATTACAAATTATTAGATTGTACATAACAAATCACGACATGTGTTCGATGGTTAGCTAACAAATGATATTTGAAATATTGTTTCAACTCGACTTCAAGTAATTAACGATAAGAGTTGGTTTCTCATCAATTTTTCAATTCAAGTAGATAGTTTTTCCCAAAAACTATCAATTCTTGGACCGGATCCTTTCTGAGCGATCGTACAGGAAAAGGTCATTCCAGATACCCTAAATAACCATATAAATACAAGGTTTCCAGTTAGTTAGAATAAAAAATATGTTCTCTAACTTCTGCTCTTTTTTTAATTAGGTCTTGACGAATTTGAAAAAAGGGAGCTTCAATAATTTCAATCAGTAATCCCAGTTTAACCGTCCGTTTATAATTATTTCATGGACAGAGGTGAATAGCAGATTAACAGGCAATCGAATGGGAACGATTACAAAAACTTGTATAGCTTTGAAATTGAATTGATACAATGTTATACAATTTAATTGAATTTATCTAATGGAAAAAATAACCCAAAACGGAAAGTAAAAACGGCAATTAACCAGAAAAGCTTTTAATGCTGCGTTATAAAGAAACGAAATATATTGCAAGAACTCGCACATAGCCGAGAGAAATGTTGAATTCGTTCCACTTAATTTGGAGCTTCTTACCTTAGCTTCTTGCCTCCAATCGTTAAGCCTTGAGGTTTAATTCTCGATCCCAGTTCACAGTGGAGAATAAATTTAATCTAGCGCGTTATACTGACGAGATCGACGTAATATCTCTTTAAGCTTCTCTCATTTGAATTTTGTTTGTGCTCTAAAAATTACATGAATTAGGGATAAATCCTTCAAACTCCCTTGAATGTATCTTTGGAGAAGTTCGAACCATTCGAAATGAGAACATTACTCAAAGATATTGGTTTTTCACTAGAGACGATAACGACGCCCTACCAGAGTGAAAGTTAATTTATTTGTGTGTAAATTTATCTGAATAATTGAAAAGAAAATAATTTTCATTTTGGTTACCGTTCTTGAAATATTGTAAAGGAAAAGTGTATTCATATTTTTATAATTGAGCTCGCTTTGTGGCTGAGTTTTGTAAGAACTCAAGTATCCACTTATCGTAACTGGTATTTTCGTGAAATTTAACATCGTCGCATTGCTATATGGGTATCAATGGAACATCCATTAAAATGGGTGATGTTGACGACAAGAGTACTCGGTTGCAGCTGAACTGCACCAAATAACAAAAAAAGTCCCGTTCTTGAACTGCGCTAGGTTTTTTTCTCACCTGAACTTGAGCTATTATCTGTCCGAATTGCGCCAATATCCATTCAAATTTAGGATTTGCAGCAAGTTCTATATCTAAACCAAATAATAAATAGTTATGAATAAGATATGATATATCACACAGCCAGCCAGAGGTTACAAAGCCTCAGTACCTCAGCCACTTGGCTTATTGTGCTTTTGGTTCCACCGGTTATGTGAAAAGACCAGTGTCATCAAGCATCAAGCTCAACGATCTATTCACTAGGTTCTTTTTGGAGAAATCCTTCCTTGGATGCTCTAGACTCTATATCCTCGATGACACAAAGCTTCACATTCGAAGAGAATGTGTGAGGCTGTTTTCTTCTTTTCCATGCACAAATATCAAATGGGCTCCCCCCTATATATGTCAATCATATGCATGTGCTTCATTATCCTGATTTGTCCCCTGCTGAAGTTTAATATTTTGTTAGTCAGTGACTAGCCTCAACCAGGAGTTTGCTGTGTTTCTGTTTTTGAACGAGGCTCCAGTACGTATGATGTATAGTTTGAGCCTACCGAGATGTACATCCACGCACAGCAGTTTTCAATATTCCAATTACTGGTTCAGGACCGATGCAGTTTTGGCTTTAACTTTGCTACGGTTCTGACGTTTCGTTGCCTACAATACCCTCGTGCCTACGAACCCATTTAACTATATTATGGTTTGTTGGGGTTGAGAGTTTCTTAGGCAGCCCCAAATCAGACTGGATCTAATCTGAGGACATACTTAAGATTTCAGTGCTGCCTGACTCTCTGAAAGTACAGGGATCTTTTGGCCTCTATACCCTCTTTTGATGTCCATTTGCAAACAAAAAATATCAAAAGTACTTTTTTCTCGAATTATTGAGTTTACTTTCATATAAGAGTCCGTTTGCAAATCAATTGAAATTGATAGAGGATATGGGAGGCAAAGATTAAATCATTATAATGTCGGTTAGTCAAGCAGCGATTAGAGCACTCAGCTTTTGTGAAATTGATTCCAATATAATGAAGGAATGTCTAGGCAAACTGAATAAACTAGGCTGGAACAGCATAGCCACCTCACTGTGAAATTCGGGACACAATGGAATACCAGTAGAACTAGCGAATAGGGGGACTGAAACACCCTTTTGCGGCATCAGCACCAACGTAATATTGGAAGGAATAGGTGAAGCCAGAAAAAAAGAGATCCGATCATTCGAAATATCTAGTAGAGCTTAGACAATCCGATATACCTGCCTGGGTCAAAGGAATGCCTCCTAAGTCAAAATAAAACTGCATGAATGGACACCTCAAAATAGTACAGGAACATGAATTTGGATCTTGTGGCATGAAAGGAAAATCTCCATCCACATACTTGCAAACTGCACAGCAATTCAGAACCCTATGGTAAGACGCCTGGGAGATTACTGGAGGAAAAATGGATACTAAACACAAGTTGAAGCCTGCAGATATCCTGGAACTTTTCCAGGAAATAGGACTAAAGGAGGTACTAGTATCTGAGAGTCTTCTCATAAAATGAGTATGAGAGGGCGCGAAAGATCTTTTAGGTCTCAGTGAATGTCGGTCCAAGAATTATACATACAAACAAGTCAAGAATATTGAAAATTGGGAAAACAGAACTTTTTGTACGGAATATTGAGTGATAACTTGAAATCAGGCAATAAGAAAAGGTGAATGATGTACATTCTTATGATTCCAGGAGACAAACAACTTTATATGTTAGTCAGGTAGGAACAAACAATTCACCATTGCGTTAAACAAATTGAAAGGCAGGAAAGGACATTCCGTTCAGTGGCCATCTTCACCAATAGCCTAGCTGCACTGAAGGCACCTGATACTACCATAAAGGTCCATTGCCTTAAACGTAATGGAGACCATTACAAGGTCATGGTAGCCTAAGTACCTGGGCACGTTGGTCATAAGGGCAATAAATTGGTGGATGAAACGACCAGACAGGGCTCATCAATGTCATTCATTGGACTAGAGCCCTTCTGCGTCATAGAAAAGTCAACAAAAAATATGGTCACAAGGAAGTGGGTGGCACAGGTATCTCAAGAATGGTGAATAATTTCACCTAGACAGAGACAGGTTGAACAGTTTATTACTTAACTGTTACGGCAGATCTAATAATCAGATTCGGGAAAACTGCCAAAGACGTAGTAGGTACCTATGTTAACAGGACACTGTAAGCCTAACAACAACGCAAAGCAAATGAGCTCCTGTCACCTTGGAAAGGAAACCGCAGATCACATCCTACGTCAGTGTGATTGTCTGGCAAATGTGCGGTTTCTTGTACTAGGCCATGAAAAGAAACTACATAAAATATTCAGTCTTGGACTGGGGAATGTAATTCAGATCTGGAAATATTGCAGTGGAATAGACCTAATAGCCACCTCATTCAATATCATTCGAGAACAAACAAAGCTTTACAGCGAACGCGTCTTTTCGTTGCATACTATGTCTAGAAACTCACTGAAAAATCTCCGTATATACTTACGGTGCGGCCCAACAACCCGCATTCCTTCAAGGGTAATTTGCAGTGGATTGCCCTGGATGGAAATAGTCATCTTTTTACAAACTCAATTGATGCATCTGGTAAGCTGAGATATCACTATATAATTCACATTCTTTACAAAGCATTGTATTTTATTTCACTGTGTTGTGAATGGGAAACGTCGCCCATTCAATCAAGTTCATCCAGCCCTCGCATTATTTTATGGGTCAATAAACTGTTCACGAACTGTACCCAAATAGGAAAAGTTGGAATTGTCTTCCACATTTTCTTAGTAATAGAAACAACTTGTTTTTCGCATAAAGAAAGTGCTCTGACTTCGAATATAGTCGAAGATTACTGTCGTGAAGTCGGTGCTATTTTGTGAAGTTCAAATGTATATGCCCTGCGTTTCAGTATTTTCAAGAAAATAGTTTTTCAACTGGCTACTGACAAGATATATAATGGCGTTGATATATTGCCGAAAACATAACTTGTCTCTAAGCGTTACTTCCTTTCTTAGAACTTCTGCTGGAAGTAGAAACTTCACAATGCTCCATTTTCCTAAGGCGATAATAGTCAGGTGTTTCATAAATTCATCATTATAAGTTGATTTGTATAGTTGCTGCTCTTCATTTTCCGGAAACATCATTGCTTTGATTTTGTTGCACTTGAACTGGATATTTCTTCCATTTCCCATGTTATCTACTCCCACTCCAAAAGCTTCGTGTATTTTATATAGGCCCCTAGTTTAACTGGGGGGATTTTTGGTAGTTGTGATGGTTTTATTATTTTCTTTCCAAATTACTTTCCTCTGAATCCTTGTAAGTTCTGGCAGATGCAGAGTATGTGAGTAGGTGTTTCATCATAGAGTTTTGTGCAGATGTTTCCTCAGGGTGCAGTGTACGATCACCATGTCGGTAACTATCTTCATATGTCTCATCCAGTTCCAATAGTGTGGTTGGGCGTGTCTTGTATACCTTGTTCAGTAATGTCCTTGTATAGGAGTGCCCTTGTGTCGACCCCCATTTGAGTTACTGTTTCCCTCCATGCCAGTTCCATGTTTTCCCTCTAATGCAATCTTTGGTGATTCAATTAAAGCCTGGCTATCAGTGAATTATTTTGTTTTCTATCCGGTATATCCTTTTCTAATATTCTTATCAATACAGGCTATAGCAACAATCGTATCTGCTTGAAACACAGTAGAATATTTACCAAGGCTGTGGAAAACTCTCTTTTTGTGTCCTTTTATACCACCCTTAGTGAAATGGTTTGTTTTGGAAGCATCGGTGAACCAGATGATTGATCCAGAATTACCTGGGTGCATCACTTGTTCCCTTGGTGGGATGATAATATTCACTCGTTTAGTGAATATATTTTCCGGTGTCATTCTATCAAAACTCATGTGAAGTATGGGTTCATCTAGTATTGTCCCAGTTGTATCAGTGTCCTCCTGTAACATTGTTTGGTGATCATAAATCTTCCGATCTCAGCTGAAGAATTATCATTGCTTTGTTATAGGAAGGCGCGTAAGATGTGAGGTGTTAGCATTCCAATGTAGTTTTATATGACTGTAAAACTAGAATATGTTCCACTTCTGTATTACAACAATATGAGATTTTGAGCTGTTGAAAGGGTATTTGAAAAGTTATAACCAATATTTCGTCAAAATCGTAACAAGTACAATGCCCTATATTTATAATTGAATTGAATTAATTGAATTATAATCTATTGAAGCCAAATATTTCCAAAGATTTCCAAAATTTATTAACAGGGATGATTTTGCAAATATTTATTTAATGAAGTACATGAGAATTTCAACTGTATCTTCAATACGGATGCCAACACAAACTTTTCTCACAAATAAAAACTCGTGTTTCAGTGTTCTGCGTATCTTATCCGCGGCGTCACCTTTTTAAGACGACCTGTATAATTGTAAATTCGATTTCGAATTGAATAAGCACATTACCTGAAGCCTGAATAAGCTTATTATATTTTTTTAAATATTTCAAAGCCTTTTAAATCCGATTGTCTCCTGTATTATTTTTTTAAGTTCCCTTCGGAGCGTGAAATGAGGGAATTTGTGCTTTTGAGGTCTTATCCAAAGTCTGCGGTAATAAATGTACAATGACTTCTTCAATTAAAAAATTAAAATTCACAACCAAGTTTAGGAACAGAGCCGGCTCAACAGTTATTTCATTCAATTTTCTCATTTCAACTGATACTTTCAAAAAGCGTCTCTGGTTTATAGCTTCTCATCAAAGAAATTGGGAATATTTTTTGTATAGTTTAATCCTAGATCTGGATTCACTAGGCCAGTCATTCAACAAATTGCTTCGAAGGTGTTTGATATTTATTAATTTGGAAGTTGTTGAGGTATGAACATGATGATGATATTTTGCAGAAAACAGAATTATACATGAAATTAATTTAGCGGTGCACCTTCAAAATAACGTTTAAGGAATCGAGGTAATCGACCATTAAGAGGTGCAAGAATGGAACCTATTGCAGTAGGTTCATGGAGTTTATTGCAAACAAAAAAGACCTCCGTGACTTTTTTGCGTACGAGTGATCAGGAATGATTTAAAGAACATAGTTGAGTTATCTGTACAAAAAAGTAATGTAAAATGGTTTTTGTGGACAGGAGATATTGTCAATAAATGACTTGAGATATGAATATGGTAGTAGGAAGAATACCTCCAGTAGAGGTATTATTGTTACAGCAGGTTATGCAAGTGAATAAATGGTTTCAATCAATACTCGGTAATATTAATTATTTCAATCCAACCCAATATAACTGGAGATTTAATAATTATATATTCTGTTTGAATTATTCTGAAGAACATACATCAACTAAAAAATAGCATCCTGTAGTGGCAAGTCAACTTGCTTTGATGAAAATATATGTTCTTGCTTGAAAAGGTTGAAGTATCAGGATGTAGAATAGAAAAACTAGTTAACGATATAACAAAGTGGTCTGGGATCGTTCAATGCTGCCGTGTACAATAGTAAGGGTGAAAAGTGATAACCTAATGTATTTTGAGCCGCTGAATCCAAATATACCCAGCCGTTTTGCTGGAAACCGATATGTTCAGCTTAAATCGCAATTTTTTTAACAAATCAGGAACAAATTATTTTCTCGGTTCGGAAATTCTGTTATGCAAATAGGGCCCATTTTAGGGAGAAAATGCCTATTGTGATTTTTTGTATAGTCCTTTTTAAAAAGTTATAAGTTTTTGAAAGTCGATGAATCCACTATTTTGACTTTCGATGTATGGGCCCACTGAGCATTTTTCAAAATTAAAAAATTCGACGCGTTCATTGAACCTTACTCTACAAATTGGTACACTCCGATATTAGCGTTTGGCATTTATCGCGATTGACAAATAAGCGTTTTCTCAACGTTGCAGGCAAGCCTCGATCACCGCGCGCCTAACGCAGGCCGATCTGTTCGAACGCGCATAATATGTCGTTAACTTACGCTATAAATTATGCGTGTCCTTTTCTTTTAAAAATGGGCCATAAATTGTCTGATCCGAAAAAACCATTTGTTTATAATTCGTTGTAACGATTGCGATTCAAACGAAACCTACCGTTTTTTCGAAAACGCTGGACATTTTCGGATTCAGCAGCTTAAAATAGATAAGGATATCCCTTTTTCATCCTTGGATCTATTATATTGCTCACGGCAGCATTGACCGCTCCCGGACTAGAGGTGGATACGGATATTGGAGATTGATTATAAATTTTATACTCAATACAAAATTTCCGTCTTTTGCCAAGGATTAGAAAAATGAATATATTGTCATAAGAACAATTTTATCCATCAAAGTTGAGCACAATCAAGGTAAATTCATGAAAACTGAATTTTCGTGATCAAACTATATGAAATAATATTGGTGCGTATACGCACCACTGACTATATCTGTCAACACTGGTATTGCAAAAATCATTTGGGAGGAAAATGGATTTTGCACTTTTGACACGTATAGATTGTGGGATTATGACATATCTTTGTGAAAATTCGAATCGGATATATAAAAATGGAGAAAATTATCTTTTTCCACTCACATCCGATCTTTTTGTCCAGATTCACCATTTTTCGGTTATTTTTCAAAAAATTTTCAGTAGGGTTGTAGGATAGTAGGGTGGTAGAATGATAGGGTAGTGGTTCCGAATGCGAACAAGTCTAACCAACTCATTATCACTATCACAACTCAACAGCGTTCCTGACAAGAATACATAAACAAAAAATCTCGATACCCTTATATCCCTGAAGGTCCAAGGCAATGGGTGAGAGATAGTATGCACCGGCAACTGCATTTTCCTTCCATTACATACTACCTAAACTACTTAGTCAGCCGGAGATGCACCAATGCACCACTTGTTTCTAGGGTAACATTACAAAAAGAAGGATAAAAATAATTTAAAGTGTACTTCCACAATTTCAGTCTTTGTTGTCACTAGTTCCAAAGTATCATTGGAATATACGGAAGTAGTCCAAAACATAGGTACGCCAAGGATAGAATATCAACATAAAGGTATAAGCACTGGAAAAACTTATATAGCAGAAAACTTTGTATGTTTTGGACGACAAAGTTTAGAAAAATGGAATAATAGTAGATGAAACTTAAAACACGGTCTTATAGCATTTCGTACTGAAAAGTGAGAAATAGTATGCCACTTTTCACTTAATTCGTGAGAAATTCGTTGAATACTTCCATACTAACAGGAGTGTCAGAAATATGAATGAACCAATGAATTATCTCTAGCAATTATTGATTTTCTGGTATTTTTTAGTTTCCTTGAAAACGACTCATTTTTGAATTTTTGATCAAGCATATTCAATTTTGGTTATAATAATGCTTGAAAAAAAAAAGGTAGAACGTGTCGCGGGACACACGGTAGGAACTTAAGTTCCTTTTAAGCAAAAGTTATGTAATACATCTGACGTTATAGATAAACAATTTGCATATTCTTTGGTGGTTGAGTAGTAAGCACAACAGACTCTCACGCGGTAGACCCGGGTTCGATTCCCCGCCAGGAATTAGACGTTTGAAATATTTAGCAGATTATTCATTATTATAGATAATGGTACGGTACCCTCCATGAGAGTCCGACTGGCAACATCTACTTACAACAGCATCGTATATTTAAAAAAGGATACCGTAGCATTATACAAAATGGACATTCGTTTACCACAAAATTGAATTGTTAAATTTTTAATTAGAAGTTATATTACAGTTTATAGACATTTTTATTTTCTAGATTTTTTCCTAGGTGGATCGTAGAAAAAATATGCTGCTCGACTCGTGTGGATTGTCCATATCGCACTTGAACGATTGAGCACTCCGCCTACGGCGTCGTGCTCCATCTTCGTCCTCGTGCGATATGGCCATCATATCCACACTAGTTGCACAAACTACAATTACTTTCAAAATATGCCCTTTTACATTTAAAAACTACCTGCCAAATGTCAAATCAATTTATCCATCCATTTTGAAGTTATCGAATTAAAACATTCGTTTTCAAAATTTCAACACCCTGTATTTCGAAGAGTAGCTTGACCCCTTAATCGCGCCAAAAAAATTATGAAGATAATAGTAAAAATTTATCCGAACAAATTCAAGTAGATCACTAGCACTGCGAATACCAGCTTTGCATAGAATTTCAATATAGCATCGGTGGTTCAGTGGTTAGAATGCTCGCATTGCACGCGGGCGGCCCGGGTTCGAATCCGGGCAGAAGCATATTTATTATTATGAATCGCTGCTTCGTAAATGAGAGAGACTAAGGAGGCACAAGCACGCAAAAGCAAGGCACATAACG
>CAJUYI010007395.1:0-12198 GCA_910591695.1 Galerucella pusilla
AAAAGTTTTAATATTCGCCCGAATTTCTTGGGTTTAGCATCCACCCGCAACGAACACGTACTTGCTCACCATGCGACGTAAACAGCTGATATTCTATATGTAGCCAAGTTCAAACCCTAAATGTAGCGCTGTCGGATCAATACACCAGAGCGCACTGAAGGAACATAAATAGGTTTGTATGGCACAGATAGAGCTACTTTACAGAAAGTAATTTTATCGGAATTGGCCTGGGTCCCACTTGCCCCATATTTCCACTTACCCCGGTGTACCTTACTCTTTTTAAATGAAACTTCATACTTTTCACAGAAGCTTCCCATAGGCCACCAAAGTTCGGACTATATGGGGGAATAAAATACCAAAGAAAACCTTGTATTGAGGCAAAATTTGTAACAGTTTCTTGAGACCGATACAAAAATTGACCCAACTCTTTTAATTCGTTAAAGGCTCCTATGAAGGTTGACCCATTATCAGAGTAAATATAAGATGGTAATCCGCGCCTAGATGTGAAGCGACGAAGGCATGCTATAAAATTGTCACTGGTTAAACTACCGACTAGTTCTAAATAGATCGATTTTGTTGAGAAGCACACAAACACGCAAACATAATATTTTGTTATTCGTCGACCTCTACCTTTCCTGTCGGCAATATAATACGGACCAGCATAATCGATTCCAGTGTGTTGGAATGGAAAAGATTGAGATATGCAAGAATCTGGTAAATTTGCCATAGGTACATTGAAAAAATCAGGTTTAACCTTAAAACAAGTTATGCACTCTTTAATAACTTGCTTAGCTGAAACCTTTGCCCCAATAACCCAATAATTTTGCCTCACCGACGATAGATAGCAATGATTGGGTATTAGCATGTAAAAATGAAATATGCTTGTGTATGAAAATAAGTTGTGTAAATACATGTTTTGAATCAAGCAAAATAGGGTGCTTGATATTATAGTTAAGTGAAGTGAATCTAAGTTTACCTCCGACTCTAATGATATTTATGGTTTTAACGATGATAGTTTGTGACTTTTATTGAGAGACTTATTAGATTTTAAGAAGGCTATCTCCTTTTTGAATGAATCATTCTGAGCTAATAAAATGAATTTTCTTAGAGCGTTATTGAGATCATGTGCATTAACAAAAACAGTTTTAATAACCTTTTTTTGAATTTGAAGTATAGTATTCTCCATAAACCTAAATAAATAGGCAGTGACCCTTAATAATTTAGTGAATGAAGAATACTTCGTAAAAATAGGACAAGGTTCAACCACTGAATCAGCTGTCTTACTGATCAGAACTAATTGGGATTTTAACTTAAGATCTGGTAAGTCATATTTCAAGGATGCTAGGCGTGAATGCTCTTTTGAGGGCCATGACTCAGAATCATGGAGAAGAAAAGTAGGCCCTTGCCACCACAGAGATGACTCTAACAGTTTGGCCGGTTGCACACCTCTAGATGCAAGGTCTGCAGGATTAAGTTGGCTAGGTACATAATTCCAATTTTGAATAATGGTTATTTGTTGTATCTTGAAAACTCTATTTGCTACAAACTGCTGCAGCTGAGAAGGTTCCATATTCAGCCAAGCTAAGACTACCTGCGAATCACTCCAAAACGTGGTAGAAATTGAACTAGAAAGAGCTTTAGTAACTTGCTCAGATAATTGAGCTCCAAGAAGAGCTGCACAAAGTTCTAATCTTGGAACTGTAATGGGTTTTATTGGTGATACTTTTGATTTGGAACATAAAAGATGAGATTCAAATGTATTGTTAGTGAAGTTAAAACTTCTAACATATATGCATGAAGCATATGCTCTCTGAGAGGTATCTGAAAAACATTGCAGATCAACGATTTTAAATTCTAAAGGAATACAATTTCTGGGAATCTTCAAATTATTGAGATGATTTAATTGAGTATAAAATTAATTCCAGATTGTCCAAAGATCATCAGGAGTTTTGTCATCCCAGTCCAACTTCCTAGCCCAAAGTTCTTGAATTAATAACTTAGAAATAATAATAGTTGGACTAAGAAGGCCCAAAGGATCATAAATTTTAGAAATATACGAGAGTATGAACCTTTTAGTATATTTCGAAATTGTAATTAAAGAAATTATGAAGGTTAGTAAGTCTGATTGACTTAACCATTGAATACCCAAAGTTTTGGATGATTCTGATTCTCCCAACATGACTGGTAAATTGAAAATATTATTATTGGCAATTTTATTGAGGAGAACTAACGAATTTGAAATCCATTTTCTTAAGGGAAAATGGCCAGAATTTAAAATAGATTGAATTTGTTCACACAGAGTTACTAAAGTATCAAGATCATCTGATCCCGTTAAAAGATCATCTACATAGAAGTAATTTAAAATTGTTTTCGAAGCTAATGGAAATTGATCAAAGTTGTCATGTGCAAGTTGTTGCATGCATTTTATAGCGAGATATGGTGCGGCAGTAGTGCCATAAGTTACAGTGGTTAATTGAAAAATAGATAAAATCTTGTTGGGATCATCCCTCCAAACAATTCTTTGAAAAGGTTGATGTTCCTCATGCATTTGTATCTGCCGATACATTTTGCTGACATCAGCAGATACAACATAATGATATTGCCTAAATCTGATCAAAATATCAAAAATGTTGTTTTGGATTTAGGGTCCTATCGTTGAGTGAAAAAACTACTTATCATTCAACGGTCCTATATACTGTAGATCGTTTATTGACCAGCCACTAGTCGTTTTGCAGCTTCCGTCGAAAACCACTCGAAGCTTTGTTGTGACACTTGACTCCTTGTAAACACTATGGTGCGGAAGATAGTAACATGAAGTAGTTAAATTATGGATAGTAGTGACATCCTTTAAATGACCTAAATCTTGATATTCTTTGATAAAGTTTGAATATAATAATTTTAAGTTAGAAGAGCAATTTGTTTTCAAGATTATAAAATCTTTTCACTGCATTGTCATATGAATTTCCTAATAGTTCAGGAGAATGTTTAAATGGAAATTTTACAATGAACTGTCCGTTTTCAGCTCTTGTAGTGTTATCATAGAATAATCTTTCACATTCTTGATCATCATGCGATAAAAAATTAGCTTTTGGTAACTCTTCTAATTCCCAAAATTTTGTAAGCTGTTCATCTTCGGAACAATTTTTAATTGAAAAATTAAGAATAGTGCTATGAATTGGGGTAGAAAGTGGAGCTAGACCAGATACCACCCAGCCTAACTTGGTATTTTGAATAATAGGCAAATTTTTACCTAAATGGATTTGACCTTGAAGTAGTAAAGACCAAAACTCACCTGCACCGATTAAAATATCGATTTCCCCTGGTGCATAGAATTGAGGATCAGACAAATTGATGTTTTTAGGAATATTCCATTCATTGAAGTTTAAAAATTGAGATGGTGTTGTAGTACTAATAGTTGGTACCACTAAACAATTAAGTAATGTAGAAAATTGGGTTGCTGTAGAAAAAATCTTAATTGAACATTTATAATCGATAATTGACTCCCTTTGGTTGATTCCTATAACAGGAATATGTGTATTTACTAGAGGAATTTGCAACCTCTTACAAAATTGTTCAGTTATCAAGTTCGACTGAGCTTCGCTATCCAAAATTGCCCTAGCTTTATGGAAAGTATCAAACTTGTCTTTAACTTCAAATGATACGGTAGATAATACAACTTGGGTTGGTTTTGAGTTTTTAACTAGATTTATTTGATTGGGAGACTGAATTGTAGAATTATTGGATTGTGGAACGTCACGTGTATCATTATGTAGTAGGCTATTATGCTTATTAGAGCATTTTTTGCAATGACCAAATCTACATTGTTCTTTAGCATGACCCTGTTTTAAGCAATTAACACATAGGTTTAAATTTTTAAGTTTTTCTTGCCGTTCTTTTAGAGACAGCAGTAAAAAGTTATTACAATTGTAGATTGTATGTGTACCTTGACAATAATTACATGTAGGTGTAGTTTCTAAGTTGAATTTAACAGGAAGTTTTTGGTTATGTGATAATTGATTTTGTTGTGAAAATAATTTTTTATTATAAAAGGTATTTGCTTGAGTGTATGCTGATATTTTATTTTCATTTTTTGCCAATTTTCTAGAGCATCTGCCTTTTTATTCAAAAAATCAAAGAAAACCTTCAATGTGGGCAATTCCTTGCTGGGTTCAAATTCTTCCCATTTTTTTTGTAAATTAGAATCTAGTTTAGAGGTAATTAAAAATATTAAATACATGTCAGAACTTTCTTCGCTTGTTAATTTTAGATTTTTTAAGGCTGCTAAATGTGTTGCTGTTTCATCTGATAAACGTCTATATGCTTGAGCAGATTCTTCAAAAATTGTTTCAGTTTGAAAAATAGCTTTAACATGGTTATTTGCCAAAATTCGTTTTCTGTCAAATCTAGAACATAAGGTAGACCAAGCGGTCTCATATTGATCCTCTACAAAATCGATACCATCAATGAAGCAAGCATAACCTTCCAAAGAGGTTTTCAAAAAATTGTACACATTTGCTCTATTTATAGCCTGATTATTATGAACAATACATAAAAAATTTGTCTTAAAATTGAGCCAACTTTCATAATCGCCTTTGAAACTTGGTAACTTTATTTTGGGCAGAAAACTATTCTCTAGACTATCATGTTGCATATTAACACTATTTGAATTATTAGAAATTGATAAACTTGAATTGGTCGCAATATAGTTTTTTAAGGTATCTACAATTTCAAAATATTTATTTTCGAAAGTATGCCTTACTCTGAAATGTTCAGCCACATCAGCATCTGCACATTTTTCTTCTATTTCCATTTGTAGTTTATCAAATTCATTAATTAGATCTATATAGTTATTAATTCTGCTCTCAACACTTGCAATACTAGGTGTATCATGTGATAAGCCCAAAGCAAATTCTTCAAAAAATGCTAATCTCACTCTAAGAGATTCACGGTTTCTTACTAAGTGTTTTAAAGACATTGTTAATTTTAAAACAACTATACTTAACTGATTCAGATTATAATCCCAATTCCATTTGCCCAACTCGAATCATCAACTGCTATCACTGACTTCAAATTATATTTGAAGTACGTATATTCACAGAAATACCGCTTCTATGAAATATATAGTATATACAACATTGATCAAAATACGAGCTGGAGCCAGTGTGCGACATATAATTTCATCATACAGTTCACATTTTCTGCACACAGGTTCACTAACTCTGCACATTTTGGGTTTATATCCGTCATTTCTTCTTTTGAGTCTCCGGGATTCAGCAACGATATTTCTCATTATTGATAGCCTCATTGCTATAGAATATTTTAAAAGCAAAAACATTCTTGGATCACGCTTCTTCAAAATAAAAAATTGCAGTACTAAAGATCCTCCATTTTTTCCAAATTTTCAACAATTACCTATGTATACACAGGGTGTCCCGTAATTAAGTACCGTGAATTAGAGGCATAATGGATCGAATGCAACTTTTCTCTAACATTTCTAGCTTGTAAGATACTGGCTGTTGAAAGGAACAGAGAAAATACACAATTTATTTCATATATTCTCGGAGAATGGAAATACAAATTTAAATTTTTTTGTAGGTTATTTTCCCTCCAAAGCACATCAACAGTATTAATATTATGTCAAATTCGAATGACTCAGTGGCGTGGTACCAGGGGTTCGTGAGCTTTCATTGCACCATATTTTTTGAACACCTTGTTTCTAGACCCTAGGCTTTTACATGCAACTTTTCATTGAATATCACACATAAAAGATACTCCCTACTGTACTCGATAGAACACTCCGTTTTCAAGATATTTTACTTTCATTCAAAGTAAGACACTTTTTAAAGTTGTTTTTTCTTAAATAAATTCACACTCACACTCACTTACAAATAATTTTAACACAAGCGTTTGTTATTCACGACTACTACAACATTAAAAAGTGTCCTACTGCAATATAAAAAGTTGAACATCTGGATAATGGAGTGTTCTATCGAGTTTAACAAAGAGTACGTTTCATGTAGAGAATTTAATAAGGAATTGCAGACAGAAGTCTCAAGCTCTGAATACAGGGTGCTTCAAAAATATGGTGAAGTTCACGAAATCCTCGCCACTGGCTTATTATATCACAAATTCTAGGAAGAGAGGGGGATGGAAAATGCTGCCAGTTCTCATTTCCGTAATTCGTGAATACTTCACAAAATGGTTCAGATCTTTTAACATTCAGAATTTATTGAAACAATATTTTTTTACCACGACCAATATTTGGACAGATAATTTACTTAAAATCCCATATTTAGACAAATTCATTTCATTTCCTTGTAAATAGTTTATAATTTTATTGTTAAATATCCGTATAATTTAGTATTAAGGCACTGTATAAATAGGAAGTTTCTCATTATACCTCCATTCGTTTGATAAAGCTACTGTGTTAGCAAACGCGTCACTTTATGTTTAAATACAATGTAGATTTAACAAAATAAAATTGTTTGATTTCATAACTCACTATGGATCTACATCAAGTAAAAGCCTCATCTATTCAATACTTGGAAATAGTTTGAATTCGACATAAATTTATTCAAGAATTGTGTATGGATATGATGTAATATGAATATCAAATAATTGTAATTTGTAGGTGAAAACTTCACGTGGATCAGTTTCACCAAAAATAGGAAGGAAATCGTGAAGTTCGAAATTGGAAAAAGAAGCTCGGTGCAGCCTAAGGTTACTAACAAACTGTCCACTACGCCTGATTGCTCCTTAAGCTTCAGAAATCTAACCTCGAAGTAATCAATGCATGAATTCTATCTGGACACTACTCATTCGGATACCATAAGAGCAAAGTGGTCAGTGACAGTGACAGACTATCTGCAATTGTATGATAATTATTCGACAACGCCTTTAATATCAAAAACCGATATACTAGGAGCCTGATTTAATATAGTTAACCCAATTTACGCACTGTAGTTATTTCGATTTCATCAGGAATACCCGGTACTCTATATTTGTATTCAATGATAACTAAATCGCACATCACTCGACCAATATTAATAGGAAGACGAAATCATCAAAATATATATATTTTTCAGGTCAAAAGCGATAAATATGCGGAAATTAAAAATGTTACGACTAGGATCATTATTGAAATAAACGGAGTTTTTTATCGATAATATGAATTTAGTATTTTACTTGTGATAAATTATTCAAGATGTTCCAGTTTTATTGATTGTTTTATTCAATCCCCAATTGAAAATATCATATAGTCATTAATGATGAATTGAGAAGGTTAATCAAGATGACTATGGAAAACTCAAGAGCTACGATCAAAACACAAGGAGGAGAAACTGATATATAAACATAAATAAGGGTGTAAGACAAGGTGATTCGCTATCTGCAACATTATTTAACCTAACACTTGAATATGCAATGAGACGAATACAAAAAAGCAATCTCAGGACGAGCGGAAGACAGATAATTGCTTATGCGGACGACATATTAATCATATTAAAGACAAGAGAGATTCTGGAAAATACAATAAGGGAAATCACAAGTGGAGGAAACAGGATGGGATTAGAAATAAAAGCAGATAAAACAAAAATAATGATTTTTAGTAAAATAAATCGGACCAATGCAATAAAGATCGGAGATTTCAAATTTGAAAAAGTGGAGAAATTCAAATACTTAGGTGTCACAGTAACAAATACTGGAAACAGGAGAAGGGAAATAGAAGAAAAAATCACTAATGCAAATAGGGCTTACCATGCCAATAAAAAAAACTTTCAAAAAGCAAATTACTCTCAAGACAAACCAAAATCAGTATTTATAAAGTGCTAATAAGATCCGTCATGTTGTATGCTGCTGAAACAATGACACTGACTAAAAAGGAAGAAGAAGACTTGAGAATAATAGAAAGAAAGATAATGAGAACAACATTGGGACCAATCAAATTGAGAGTTAACGAGTACAGACAAAGAAAAAACTATGGAATTGAGCAAGAACTGGAAGGAGAGGACATAGTAAGGAAAATAAAAAGACAAATAATGAAATGGCTGGGACACATATATAGAGCAGAAGAACAAGAAATAACACTACAAATGACTATACAATGGAATCCTGGGGGAAGAAAACGTAGGGGTAGACCTAGAATAAAATGGCTGGAACAGGTGAAGGAAGATATGACAAGAGCCGGAATTGGAGGATGGAATGACAAAGTTAAGAATAGGAAACTATGGGGAGCATTGACAGAGAAACCCTAAAAGGAAAAAACGGGAACTGATCCACCCCCAAAAAAATGGATCTAGAAAGCGCGAAGCGGCGAAACCCCAGCAGGGGTATCAAGCCATTATATATAATTGAAAATATCACTTAATTCCGGAAAAAATAGATTTCAAAATAAGAATTAGGTACAACCATCCTATTCGGATAATAATATTGGATGAAATGAGAATAGCACATATACCAAATGACAAGATGAGCTCGGGACTTGAATCCTATTATATGTGAACTTATATCAAGACAAATAATAAATTTTTGGAGACATATAATAACTCACAACTTTACCGTTTGTAGTTATGACAGCCTGAGGTATGAAGAATACATTAATAAAATATATATTTTCTTATTCTCGCCATAAGAAAATTGTGTTTTTATACATTTGTATATAAACGGAGGTATTCCATATTTTTTGTGGTATCTAGAGAAATAATCGCGAAGCATATAATAACAAAAATATTACACTCAACCTGGGAGTAATCCCATAAACGAGCTGCTATTAATTCCCGCCGAAAGATGTTTTGAGAGGTTTCACAAATCGCGTTCCATGACGCCACTGTCCCTCAAGGTATTAAATTGATTACTGTTTAGTGTTCATGTAATGTTTGGTGGGTAATTTATATAACAATGGTTGTCAAATTATCTACAATTTACGGCTAACGATTGAATCATTATGCATACTGCAGGAGTCTAAAAACATCAGTTTCCAATCACACATTTTCCATTCGACATATCCTAAGTAAATTAATTGTTCGAACCCATAATACTTGAAATATCTCCATAATTATCAATTGAAATAAATAAGTAATTAGTTCCTTAACAAAAATATAACATATTAGAAAACCGGTTTCACAAATAACATTCGCGTCGTCAGAAGTGAACTATCAATTTCTATAATTTAGTCCTATACCTACATGTTGTTAATGGAATTTCCTTCTTTTGTCCAGTTATTGAACACCTGAAAATATCGAAAGCTCCTGAAAAGTCATTGAAGACTTCACTTTGGGCTCAATTTGTAGGTCACGGCAGGTGTTTTCAAACGAGAAAAAAAAAACGCGATTGAAGTTGCGGAAGGGGGGAAAATGACCCCCTAAACCCTGGAAACGGGTTTCTCGCTGATATCTGGCTCAATTTGCGAATTAGAAAAAATTATTTGTTTATTTATTTATTTAAAAAAAGTCCGGTTTTTACCGGTGTAATCAATTTCCCTGATTTCCGGAAAATGATTGGATTTTACAAAAAATCGAAAAAAACATTTGAAAACTAGACACTCTAAGCTTCAAAATGATGTGATTGAAAAGCAATATATGGGATGATGAATTTTTAAATCGCGCTTTTTCCACAGATTGTACTGAGCTCCGAAAATGGCTGAAAAATGTAAATAAACAAATCAATTTTTTATCAAAACGCAAGAAAGATACGAGCTTTGTCCCTCCATTTACTGTTTAAGGTTTCATAATATGAATTACAATTCAACCATTTTCCCATTTTTTTCATCGCTTTTTTTGCTCATCGTATCATTCCACGTTTGTTTTGGACTGCATCTTTTGTTTTAGTATTGCTTCCTTTCTTGAGCATATCTATCCATTATCGCATGCGCCCCCATTAGCCTTGTTTTCTCTATTGTATTATTTGTTTTTTCTACGACCACTAGCGAAAGTCGTTTCTTGTGCATTGAAAAGCAACTGCAAAGTTGTTGTTTTCCGTGAGCTGACATAATTTGACTTTATTGGCGCTCTTAAGCACGCCTAATTTTATTTATAGATAAAAGAGAGCTAGTAGTTATTTCCAAAAATGTTATCTGTTTCCATCATATAACCGCGTAGGTACTTAATTGGTGTAGATAGATTGCCCGTTGCTGAATTACTATAAGCAATCGCTTCACTTCGACCATCGATCGATATCGATTATCCAGTGGCATTGATTTTTTCAGTGTCTTTTATTGTATTTCCAGTTTCATTTGGCACTCTTTACTTTTGTATTCTAGATTCTTAGACTTTATTTGATCTTGAAGAGTGATGCGTTTTCATTCATTCATTCATTCAAACGTTTGGGTTGTGCTCAACAGCCCGGGCACTTGACCTAAGTCATTGTACCATTCCCAATGTTATCTACTTCCACTCCAAAAGTTTCGTGTCCTCTATATAGGCCACTAGCTTATTTGGGGGGATTTTAAGTAGTTCTGATGGTTGTATAGTTTCCTTTCCAAAATGCTTCTGTCTGAGTCCTTCTAAGTTCTTACATGAGCAGAATATATGAATAGGTGTTTCATCCCTTAGTTCGCACTTCCTACAGAAAGGTTCACTGACTATTCCCATTCTGTACAAATGTTTCCTTAGAGTGCAATGTCCAGTAACCAGGTCGGTTACTGTCTTCAAGTGTCTCTTGCTCAGTTTCAATAAACTGGTTGAGAGTTCTTTATTTACCTTTTTCAGTAGACTTTTTGTGTGAAGATGACCTTCTGTCAACCTCCATTTAATTTGGTGTTCTTTGTCTAGCCAGTTCCGGATTTCCCCTCTTATGTAATCCTTTGTGATTCCACAGAACGGTTCCGGACCTATAAAGTCTCCTTTAGAGCCTTGTTTAGCTAGCTGGTCCGCCAATTCATTACCAGCAGTCCCTTCATGTCCCGGCACCCATACTAGAGACACTGTGTTGTCTCTTGCCAGCTTATTAAGGGACTCTTTGCAGTTTTTAACCAGTCTAGATTTCGTGGTAGGATTGCTGATAGCCTTCAGCAATGCCTGGCTATCAGTGAATATTTTTATTCTTTGTCCGGTATAACCCCTCTTGATATTTTCATCAATACAGGCTATAGCAGCAAATGTTTCTGCCTGGAATACAGACGTGTATCTACCAAGGCTGAAGAACATTTTCTTCCTAGGTCCATTTATACCAGCCCCAGTGCCATGGTTAGTTTTAGATCCATCAGTGAACCAGCTGATATCCCCGGGATTTCCCGAGTGCATCACCTGTTGCCTAGATGGAATGATAATATTCACTCGCTCAGTGAATATATTCTCTGGTATCATACTATCCAGACCCATCTGAAAGTTTGGTTCGTCTAGTATTGTCCCAGTTATATCGGTATGTCCCCCACGTACATTGTTCGGGGTCCACATGCCTCCCGATTTCAGTCTAAGAATCGCCATCATCGCCTCTGCCCTAACAAAAAGTTCCAGAGGAGGGAGGCCTATAAGGGCTTCCATTGATGACGTGCCCGTGCTGTTCATTGCCCCGGTAATACCGAGGAGAGCTTGTCTTTGGATTGTAGCCAATTTGTTCTCTACTGAGGACACTTCTGTCCTTCTCCACCAGACTACCGTTCCATAGGTGACCATAGGCCTAATCACTGTTGTGTAAAGCCAGTGTACCACCTCAGGTCTTATTCCCCAGGTTTTTCCCATAACTCTTCTGCATTGCCAAAATAGTCTGGTTGCCCTGGTAGTAGTTCTTTCCAGGTGTGCCCTCCAATTCAATTTAGAGTCGAGGGTCACTCCCAGGTATTTCACCTCTTTGGATATTTCGAGTGCTTCTCCGAACAGTTGTACCCTGCCCTCTGGAAGAGCCCTTCTATTCGTAAAAGCAACTAGTTTGGTTTTTTTTGGATTGACTGTCAGGTCCTCTTTAAGGCACCAGTCTTCCACAATTCGCAGTGCTTCTTGTAAGACATTTGGTATAATAACAAAACTAAAGGACCCATGATGATGTCAATCCCCTCTTGAAGAAGCTTGGGAAATATGCCATCTGGTCCTGGGGTTTTGTAGGGGTCAAATGAGTCTACAGCCCATCTAATAAGATGTGGTCTGAAAATCTCATTTGTTATCTTCCAGTCCTCTTTGGTAGCCCTCGTTTTGACTACTGGCCTGTTATCATCGCTCGAATCTATCCAGTTGCCGAGTGGAGGGTACACAAAGACTGAGGAGGAAG
>CAJUYI010007396.1:0-12197 GCA_910591695.1 Galerucella pusilla
TGACCGAACCTTACTGGATATATTGAATAAAATTACTGCCAAAATATTAGATAGTTACTTAAAAATGATAGTTATTACTTTTTCACTTAGTACTTAGTAGGTATAAAGATAATTTCGGTTTCACAATTTCAACTTTTAGGTCCGGTTGTACATTTGAAGCTTAAAATTGAGTTCAAATGAGCTGGGCTTAAAATATAAGCTTAGCTCAACCTTAAGCCTGGTGTACAAACATGGTTCAGTAGCAGCTCTACTAAACCTATATTTGCAAGTGTTGGTAGAACTGCTTTCGAACTGACGCATCATGCGTATGAAGTAAATTGGTCACAATATGTTTGTCAAATAACCTAACTAATGTCATATTTGCTACCTATTATTTTTACAAGAAATTTCCTCTGATCTGTCACAAAGCGAACGGTTTCTTTAGAAAGACTAAATCTTTGAATAAACTCATGATCTCTCCAACATTCAAAGTGATTCATACGCTCTCTATACACCCGAGGTCTTCTCGGGTTTTATACGATTCCAATAAGTTCCAAAAAATCCTCATCATCGATTAAAATATCCATAATTAACTTTGACAAACTTTTAATTTAATATTAAATTAAGTACAGGTTGTTTGCATACAATTCATTCACATTTAAGCCACGGAGCATGATAACAATTTATGTTCCGTGCTTAAGCTCACATTAAACCTGCCCTCTTGGCGCGTGTTGATAAACTTACTCCGAGTTACATCTAGAGTTACGCGAGAGTTAAGTCACGTGGTTTATATGTATGACTGATCCATCATCTAGAGTAAGTAAATAAACGATACTGAGTTAATCTTTAACTCTGGGAGTAAGTATGTGAACCTTAGAACATAAAGTAGTAAGGAAGGAGCATGTGCTACATCTCCCATAATAAATAAAAGAGACAAAGTCGGCCATTTTGGATAACCATTTTATGACTTATTATTTGTTTGGTTCAAAAGTTGGTTTTTATGTTATATTTTGCCGATCATTACTAACTCAGATGTTTTAGTTTATAATAGGATTTTCTAAGGTTGAGTTGGTTTTTCAGTTACGTTATATAATACTCTCAGTGATATAAATATAGTTTTTAAGACAATGATTAGTTGTAGTGCTTGTGGACGTTCAGAGACTGCTAAAAACGACGCTTTGAAAATTACTTTTCATCGGTGAGTACATATTATTATAATAATTATAACTTACAGGTGTGAATATTGGTCTTTATGTTAAAAATTTCAAAAAATACACATAGTTGTTCCTAACCTAAATTTTCACTTGACATGATATGACATGACATGGGCGTATAATTTTGATTTTTTAGTTTATAAACAAATATATCAAATTATTTTCAGCATATCATTATTATTTAGAAAGCTTCTAGCTTTTATATCATTTTATAATACACTTGTTACTTACAATATTTTCTATTCTACTAAATTTTAAGTTATTGAAAATATTAATTCCATTTTATAGAAATAGTTTTATCCTAATTAAAATTGGGTATGGCTCCACTGATATATTCTATTCTGCGGCGACCATTTTGGATAACCATCCCGGTTAACTGTCCTTGGCGTAAGGTTCCTTCCTTACTACTTTTTGTTCTAAAATGTGAACGCACCCTTGGAGGCTTTACTAAGCTTGAGGTTTAAATGAAGCTCAACCGTTAGCCAACTTTGTACAACAGTAATCTGACGCTAAACCTGAGTTCACCCTTGAGCCTTCACTAAGCTACAATTGTACAACCGGCACTTAATGTCTAAAAATATAAACCATTCGAAAATTTAATATAAAAATTATTGAGAGAAGAAGAGTTGTTAACTCAGTATTAAACCAATATATGTTTTCATATTTTAGTTAAATTATATAATTTTTCTCCATAAATCATTAATTAATCAAAATTGTATGTTATTAAATATTTATGGAGCGATTCAAAAAAAAAATTTTCCAATGCCCAATAATCCCAGAACAATATATTTTATATCATTCCTTTCATAGCAATTGAGTTGGATTAGTACAAATTAGGATTAGATTGTATTAAACACATTAAAAAAAGTTATATGTATGAGTAGCTTGGAAGGCTTAAAATCGGATATAAAATATTCATAATTACTTATTCTTCTATTATAATATTCCACAAAACTCATTACTTTTTGTTAATTGCTTAAAACCATAAGAGTAGGTGTTGGGACACTTGAGCGAGACACCTTTACCAGTTCTGGTCGCGCGCCTTGTATAAGTATAAGTAATATTGAAAAATCTTTTTACGTCCAAAGTTGTATCACGTCAAACTTTATGTGCCACGTCGTCACGCCTAACGTTCTGTCGCGTCGTCCCGTCAAACATTCTGTGCCACGCTGTCCCGTCAAACGTTCTGGCGCGTCGTCACGTCAAACGTTCTGTGCCACGCTGTCCCGTCAAACGTTCTTGACGTCAAACGCGACTGCCAGGCTGGTTATCTATTGACGAAAATTGTTTTCATCGGTCTTGGTAGATTCATTGATACATTTAATAGTCCTTTTTCCATTTTATCATCTTGTTTTTCTGTTATACATTTTTCTTCGTTCAAAAAAATTCCGAAAATTATCCCGGCGCGCTCATAGATCCGACTGCAAATGCAGAAATCTGCAGTTTTGGAGTTGAAATCTGCATTCGAAACCCTACAAATCATATAATGAATGAACCAAAATAAAAGCACAGAATATAATTTCACTTTCACCAACTCAAATGATCAAAAGTTACTAGAATCTAGTAAACAGACAGACGATTTTACTCACCTCCAAACATATTTAATGTTTTTTTTTATTAATGGCTGCTATTTAATTTTTTTGTCGCTTTAACGTTTCTAATTCAATTTTTTGTTATAATATATTTCAGATCCCTCATCCCTCATCAGAAAAGTAATAAATACCAAATTTAAAAAAAAACCTTGTGATAGCTTTATTTGTTTTGCCAAATTCGTAATCTGCGAATTTATATTCTTGTTTGTTTCGTTAATGAAAAACAAAGATTTAACTTTTCGCCGCTTTGACATAAACATATTAACCCAATTAAACGTTGTTATCATCACGAAATTGTTTTTTTTTCCTATTTATTAAGACAAAAAGTTTTAGCGAAATTCAATATCTCGAAATGAGGTCCAGAATAAAAGTGTTTTGTTTCTTGTCAAAAATCTAATTTAAATATTGTTACAATCTGCTAACTCCCAGCGATACATCAACTGAGTGAAGAAGAATGAAATTAAGAAAGCGATAGATCTGAAGATAAAACGGCAAAAATCCTAAACGACTCCACCCCATTCCCAATTAAAATCCTTATCTAAATCCTCGAAAGGATTATAAAAGAGTATTGTCAGGAAACAATTTTTAATTAGCTCAAAGTTTCACCCTTCCTGTTATTATTTTTCAATTTGCCTTAATTAGATTCATAAAATAAGTTTGTAATTGCAATATTCCGAACACTGGTTAACTGCTATTTACGTCATAAACGTATCCACATTCTTTTTTTAAGGTGACCAATTTTATATTAATTATTATTAAACTATTTTGACAGTACATACATTTGCAAAGTATGGAGAGCTATAACCTCCATGGTAATAACTCACCGAACATCAACATTTTGACGCAGTGCCACACCGAGCTCCTCACGGAGGCATCACCTAGCGAAGTAATTCGACTAAAAAATGTTTCCCCAATCAACCAATGCATGCTATTACCATTTTTTCAGTTTTAATTTCAATTTCTTAGTTAAGTTAAGCACCTGTGACACCCCAACTAGCAAAATGGAATTCTAAGAGGACTGAATTGTTGTATAACAGTCGAATAGCGTTGTCTTAACGACTGTTTGTTTTTATTAAGCCTTTTGTTGCGATAATTTTGTTTAAAAAAAATTGTTGTATTAATTTAGGAATAAAATATAACAAGCAAAGAAGAGGTAGGAAGAAGTGGAACCTAAAACAACTGAAAAATGAAAATATTAGGAGAAAATAGGAGGAGGAAGTGACTGAAGGAATTAGAGAAATACAAGGAGGAAAGAATATAGAAGAAAATTGGGACTGTATAAAAAACAGTATTGAAAATGCTGCACAAAAAACGATTGGACAACGAGAAAATACAAAGATAAATGACTGGTTTGACGAAGATTGTGGAAATATAATAAATAGGAAAACAAAAGCCCGACAACGATGGATGGGATCAGGGACTGAGCAAGATTATGAAATTTACAAAAAATTGTAGAAGGAGGCAGCAAAGATAATAAAACGGAGAAAAAATCAATGGATAATGCAAGAAATGGAAGAAATTGAGCTAAATAACAAAGACAATTCTAAGCTATTCACAAATATAAAAAGTAGAAGGAAAACAGCCAATGTAGCAAAAATAGAACTGGAAAAATGGAAGAGTCATTTTAAAAACTTACTGACTGCAAAGCACCAGACTATGTGCATCGAAAATAAAGAAGACATGGAGCTGGAGGAGGAAGATGTAGATGAAGAGCCACGATATGAGGAATTCAACGAAGCAATAGAAAAGTTAAAAGATAATGAAGTGGCTGGAGTCGATGAAATTTATGGGGAATCAATTAAAAAAGGAGGAACCATGCTCAAAGAAATTTTATTCAAATTAGTTAACGAAATATGGAAAAAAGAGAAGATGCCAGCAGAATGGAAAACAGGAGTAATTATACCGATACATAAGAAAGGGGACACGCTGGAATGTTCCAACTACAGAGGAATAACACTAAGACTAAGACTAAGAGACGAGATAGATGGAAAAGTAGGTGATTATCAATATGGATTCAGGACCCAATTCACATCATGACACAAATTATTGAAAAAAGTTATGAATTTACCATTGATCAGATTTATATACTTTAAACAGGCTTTCGATAGTATAAACAGGGAGACTCTTAAAGAAAATTTGAAAAACATTGGGGTATCGAGTAAAATGAGAAGACTAATTAATATGACTCTATGGAACGATCGACAGCAAGAGTGTGTACAGAAAAAGGACAAACAAAAGAATTTGAATTTAATAGCGGTGTGAGGCAAGGAGATACAATGTCTACAACGCTTTTTAATATTGCATTGGATGGTATCATTAAAGCTGTTGGTTTAAGAGGTACCACAATATCAAAATTGACACAAATCTTAGCGTATGCAAATGACATAGCTATAATATCAAGAAATCTGAAAGAACTTGAAGAAATCTCTATAAAACTGATGATAGAAGCTGAAAAGAGGGGACTGAAGGTAAATCAAGAAAAAACTAAAGCAATGTTCATATCCTGAAATAAATTCCAACAGCAGTCAATTAAGATAAGAGAATAAGAATACGAAGTAGTGACCAGTTTCAAGTATTTAGGAATCTACTTAAAAGGAGATAACGATAGGAACATCAGAAATAGATCAGCGGATACAAGCTGGACATAGAGCTTTCTTCAAATACAGACAAAATAAGAAAATTAGTGAAAACACAAAAATTAAAATATACAAGGCAGCGATCCGACCAGTGGTGGCCTATGGCGCTGAAACAGCGAATCTGACAAAAAAACAAGAAAATAGATTAAGGATATTCGAGAGAAAAATTATGAGGAAAATGTTTGGACTAGTTAAAACGGGAGAAGGAGAATACAGAAGACTAATGAATTATGAAATTGTACAAAAAAATAATGGGGAAGACATTGTAAAATATATAAAAGCACGCAGACTGGGATGGTTCGGACACATTTATAGAAAAAGTGGAGATGAAACACTGAGAAAAATAACAGAATGGACACCAGTTGGAGACAGAGCTAGGGGAAAACCTAAAACAAGATGGAAAGACCAAGTAAATGCCGATTTAAATATCATGAATGTGAAGGGAGCGAAACATAAAGTAAAAGATAGACAGTTGTGGCGTAAAATCGTAGAAAAAACTAAGTCACATCACAATATCTAGGAATAGGAAAAAATACTACGATGGACTTATTTTTACTATCGATGTCCGCCCAAGCAGACCAAGTCGTTTTGATAGTCTCCATTTCTACAAATGAAATGTAGGATGTACGTTCAAATTGAAATATAATTTGGTTCTGATATTCTTCACTGAAAAATGAAATAATCTTATAAACTGCTAGATGACAAAATGTTTCCATTGTGCTCGAAATAACAGCATTATAAAAAAATATATTGCCATTATACAACCTTCATATTGCCGCTTCAATCCCATTTTATGGATGTGACTACATGACATATTATTAAATCATTTCGTAGTAGCTGTATAAATGATTATAAAACAGTCGATTAAGAGTTGTATAAATGTGTATTAAACAGTCATATAAGAGTTCTATGAACTTTTAATAGAACTGTGTTATACAACCAAACAGTTGTATAAAAATGGGCCCTTTTTAGTTGTATAAGAATCATTTAGATGTTTTGTAGACCGTTATAAGAATTTCAGTATCCTATTAGATATATCTTGTAGCTGTTTATACAAACCTTATAGAATTTAAATTGCTACTTGGGACACTACTGTATTATATGTGTCTGTTACTTTTATAGTTTTTTTTTATATAAAATTTTTATCTAAATAAATTAAAGAAAGTAGTTTGCTCATAATAATAATATTAATCCATTTTTTTGAAACATCTCTGCTACGCTAATGATGCCTGCTTATGCCGCTCTTAATTGCGATTCAGGTTTATTAAAAAGGATGCTAATGAAAGAACTTTTTTTGAATTACTAACTAGTTTATTGAATCTTTCTTAATTTTCCTATCTCTGGATTTTTTCCACGCTGAATTTAATTATTTCATTCAAGCCAACTGTTTCAGTTGAAGATGTATCTTTTAACAAAATATCAAATAGCTTTACAAAGTAAGATAGAAAAAAGTGATAAAATAATAATTTTTCCACCACCACAGTTTAATTTTCTTAAGATTTCAAGGTGATGTACTGGTAGTGGTACTGATTTGATGACGTGTACCGACACCTGTCACTATCATGCTGTAGTTAGTGAGGTTAGAATGGGTTAATTTTTTTCCGGGGAAACATACCTAGACCGCGGTATGGAGCGTGGTAATATTTTACCGAGTTTGCGCTCTTCAAAAATGTGAAATAAGACGTAGTTTTTGTAACCGGTTACCTAGAAACAAGAAAGTACAAATAAACCCTCTTATCCATAATGGTCCGCTAACTTAAAACAGCTGCTACAGAGTGTTACTTTTCATTCTGACTTAGGTCAATAAAAGAAGACAGAGTGAGAATTATCAATGTTTTAAGTAAGAAGACTATTATAAACAGGGGGGAGAATTTTTAAAAGAACTCAAGATTAATCTCATAATATGGATCAATATATTGAATTTTTCAATAGTTATCCTCAAGTTAGTTTTCTTGGAATTGCTTATGTGTAAACCGTTTTAATACAATATCCACAAAATGTTCTATTCGTTGTGGCGCAACTTTTTTTTCCAAGAGAAACTATTAAAATCTCTTCTTCGTCGTCACTATCGCTCTCGTCGTCAATATCATCAAATAAATGATATTTTGCACATAATGCAGATGCCATAGTTACAAATTTACTTTGGTTTTGGTTCATCATAGTCGATATAGAAGCACAGAGGAAAATGAAATAACATAAACAAAGTTGTGAAAACGAACAACAACGAAACTCGACAACAAATTTTATATCTCGCCGAGATGTCTGATTAATTAATTATGCGTTCATAAATCACGAATCACAATGTGCTCCCTTTCAAATGTCAACCAATTCCATTACATAGTAAAGTGTTACTTTGTACATTCGTTTATGAACGCACCCCAGAAGAAGATGATGGGTATGGTTATGTGGACAATCTTGTCATCATATCACAAATCAAATCTGAAACCATAGTAAGAGAGATCAAGCAACAGGTTCTAAGCGAAGTAACTGAAATAGTATATTACGTAACGTGTGTGGTATGGAGCATTTTACGCACGAATGGAAAAGCGTAATTCCGTGAGTGCGTAAAATGCTCTACAACACGAGTTACGTACTATACTTTACCTACGACCTACTTGTACTTGTATTTTTTATAAAAAGCATAAGAAGTAACAGTTACATAATTAGAGGTGCTTGGTAAACTCCATCTCTATTACTCTATTACCAATGAATGAAGCACATTAAAGAACTAACGTTTATTCATTATTAATATATTGTTGATAATCGAAAGTCCATTTTTCAATTATAATCAATACATATACTTAGCCCTTTGGGCTTTTCATAGTTAAACGTGACCATATCTAATGTTTTCAAATAGTTAATTTTGAATAAAATGGAGACGTCTATTGACAGTTGCTAAGATGTTGCTAGGGAAGCAGTGCGATTTACTTTACAGCTGTGCGTTATTCTTACAGTGCGTAATAGCTGTCATTACATTGATACCGACTGTGTGTTATTGACTGATTACAGGGGGGGTCGTAGGTAAAGAACTGAAGAGGTGAGCTTACAGACCATTGTTTCTTCAAGGTACGGAGATTCCAATGGTGATGGTTGTTAAATATCTCGTGGTGTAGAGACCAGATATCAGAGTCCATATAAATAATGGCAAGGCGAACTTATGGCAGAACGAGAGGGCTAGGTCCGTTCATGATTAATTGTATATACAGCGTAGTGAAGCTATCAGCAATCCAACAACTAGGTCTAAACTGGTGAAAAACTGTGAAGAATCCCTCAACATGCTGGCAAGAGACAACAAAGGACTTGCTGATCTTGCAAGTCGGAACGCAGTGCGGCTAGAATGGATTCCGTCCCACTCTGGTTTTGAAGGCAACGAAATGGCGGATGCACTGGCTGCGGAAGGGGCGGCAGCTCCCGGGCCCGACCCTCGGCCTAACAAAACAAACAATACGCAAGAAGACGAGGAAGTGGCTGAGGAACCAGCACTTTGCTCATTGGAATGCTCTGCAGGGTATAAGACAAACCAAACTTCTACTGAAGGGATGGACTGATGGACACGCTGGGGCAGCTATTGAACTACCAAGAAGTAGGTTGAGGAAGATAGCAGGACTCCTAACGGGGCACTGCTGTGTGAGAAAGCACCTCTACAACCTAGGAGTAGAGGAAAGTACCCTATGTAGGGGTTGCGGCATGACTGACGAAACGTCAGCCCATGTTCTCTTAGAGTGTCCACACTGGGCTGTATTACGCAGGCGAATCTTTGGAGTCCCTGTCATGGCCCCTGGAGACACAAGCAGGCATCCACTGAAAAAGGTTGTGGCCTTTATTGAAGGGCTCGGCTTCATGGATGTCTAGGTCGCAGGAATAGCACAATGGGCTCGCCGGTGGCCTCAGTTTGGCTAGGTCAAGGCTCGCCTGCACATTCTGCAGTAGTAGTACAAAGACTCAGACGGAAGAAGCACTTTAGAGTGAAAATAACACAACCATCACAACTACTGAAGATCCCTCTAGATAAACTGGTGGCCTATATAGAAGAAACGAAGCTTCTGTAATGGAAGTGGGTAGATAACATGGGTAATGGTACAAAGATTCAGCTAAAGTTGCCTCAAGCGTGTGAATGACTTTCCTGTCAGAATTGCAGGCTGAGAAAAGTCATACTGATGAAATATTCTAATCTTGCTCTAAGCAATCGAATATCTGATAATGGGAACTTAAGTTAAATCAGCAGCTTCCCAAACAAAATTCTACTCGGACCAGATTGTTAGAAAGAATTGTACAAGACAACAGGTGAAAACTTTTTCAGCCATTTATTGTGATTGTTGATGAAGACAACGTTTTAAAAATGTATTTATGAAATTTCCAAATTTGGGGTTGATTTGTAACAATTTTCATTCACCATATGTGTACGAAAAAAATTTTAAGAGGGGTTCGGCTACTGGTGTTTTCACTTTTGTGTGCAGTCCCTCTGTAACTTAATTTCCGTTACAATAAAGCTCGGAAGTTATTTTGATAAAAATTCTCAAAAATGATATTCCGTATAGAGCGTCTACCGACACTATTATCTGCTAAAAGCAGCAACACGTTATTTTTTGAAGTGACGATATTCCAGCATAAAACCTATGTCTATACATCTCCTTTTGACTTCATTTACTTTCTCTGTCTCTTTTCTTACAATATACACATCCGATCCAATCATGAAATGTACTCTTTACTGCCCTTTGAAAACGGCATCACTAGAATTGTTACTCGAAGTCGAGGCAAAGAACGTAAGTATATAAAATAAAGTCCATCTAACTGCCAACACTTGAGAGTGAAAGAATAACGGGATGGATCTGGCCAAAAAATAATAAAAAATACAAATTCTCGTTGTTTTAAATGTTTTTTTCGTTAAACATTAAGTACCAATACTATCATTTTTTTATTGAACGGAGGCTCAGATGAACTGAATATTATCTAAAAAATGTGGTCAAGCGTGGTGTCATTGCTGAAGTCAAATTACAACAGAGCTTGCTAAGTAGACACCTACTGAACATAAATTTCAAATTTTGGCGAAAGTGCACAATGTTGCCGTGTTAAAAATTTGTTCTTCATGTAGAATTTTGTCATTTATGATCTCATTTTATTTTTTTATATATTTGCGTTATTAAATTACTGTAAAACTGTATTTATTAGAGCAAATATGCTGAAATAATTAACCAGCCGCTGCAAGAAGCTTGAGGCTTTATTATAATTTTGAACAAGAACGTGATAACAATCAATGGTCACCTTCAACTTCTGTAAGAAAGGTAAGTTAGCAATTATATCTTAACTTGGGTTGAATGTAGCAGCTGTGAATAATATTTCACCTGCCGTGAAGCGTCATCAACATTTAAAGTTTGCAAACAATAACTAACAACATTGTTAGACAATGCATAGGCTAACTTATAACCAAATAAAAAGAAGAATATTTGATAAACTTCATTCGACATTCACTGGTTACACATACTATTTCAAGTGCAGTCCAGTTATGGCAGACGTCGTGTAAAGCGGTTTCTATTCTGGACGAGCTATGGATCTTACCGCTACCTATTAAATCATCCGTTCTGCAAAGCGACAGTTGCGATTTAACTGCTAATTAAACACATACTTTAACAGGTACATCCATACTAAGAGGTGGAAAGGAATGAATTCAGTTCTAACTTCAAGTTTAGATTTATGAAACCGTTCTTTAAAGGACCCTGCACCAAAACCAAAGGAAGTCCCAGTCGAATAAGCTAAAAATTCGGTATAATAGTTTTTGATTTAGTGGATTATTTATTCCGCGGAGCACATGACGTACCGCTTTTACTTTTGTTCATTACTTGCCTATGTATTATATAAAGCTTGAACAATATTTTGTTCATTTTTCACTTAATCCGTCCCTTATATTGGAAAAAGCAATCACCATTGAGTAATTTTATCTGCGGTATATAACAACGATCTAATTGGATTGGATTCTTGGATAAACATTTACCAATCGATGCTACGTTGAGAATTCACTGAAACGTGCATTTTTTTCACATTTTTGGACCAAATAAACTTCTAGAATGCACACATCCAATAAGGAATGGATTATATTGTGTATTGTTGAAAAAAAAACAGCTGCGTATTTTTAAATTTCGAAAATTTCGCACAAAAGGTTGATATTTAGCCTAATGTAATAAGTGGTATTGATATTAATAAGTTCACGAACTATTGGACACTTTTTGTTCCGTTGTGGAAAAAGTATTGAAGCCCTAAAGTAGATTCCGTTTCATTAGAGAACGGAAAGCTTGTTTACATGCGCAGAGACGAGTTTTCGACAGTTGCTTAGCAACAAGGGCGCCGACGTCCATTTTCACATCATTTGTGAAAGTTGGCGTTGTTTTTGCGCACATTTCATCTGTCAGTGGTCCGTTCTCTAATGAAACGGACTATTTTAGCCACTATTTTTTCCAATAATCTCAATTTATTTTTTCTATGATACTTTTTAAACGAAATATGACCATTTAAATTCACCATTGTCCGTAAATTGCCTGTTTCAACCTAAAATATTTCAAACATTTTATTTCTAACGTAATTGGTTGATTGCATTTGTGCCAATTATTCATAGCTTTTAAATGAGTCGAGTTAACTGTATAAACCCTCACTTCGTGGAATCTACTCATCATATGGTTTTAAATGAAACTAACTGTTTCTAAATGACTCCACAATATATTTGAAAAAATGTGTAAATTGCAAGAAAGTTGCTAGAGGATAAAAACATCCATCCGGGAATAATA
>CAJUYI010007398.1:0-12194 GCA_910591695.1 Galerucella pusilla
AAAAGTTCTAGCCTGAAGAATGGAACTGTGATTAAACCTCTATTTCTAATGTTAAGATTGTGTATATCTGTCCTATATGTTATTTTTCGATGTAAGTAAGATGGCTTTCTTGTAAGTACTATTTTATGATAGAGACACGCTGAATGTAATATCCTTCTATTATTCATGTTTAACCACTCAATTTCTTTAAGTTTATTTGAGACGCTACGGCTTTTTCGAATACCAAATATCAATCTAAGACAACAGTTCTGCATTTTCTGAATTTTCCTTTTATATTCAACAGTTAAACATGGACCATATAGAGCGTCAGCATAGTTAAACACCGATAAAGTCAAAGCCTCACATAATGTTTTTTTTGCTCCAAATGACAAAAAATGTCTGATGCCAAAAACTGTTTTCAAAGACATGTATGCTTTTGAAGTACCGCGTTAATATGCTTTTCAAACCTCAAATCAGTGTCCAGAATCACACCTAAATTTTTAGCTTCCGAGACCATAGCTAGTTTTTCATTATTTATCTTAACATCAATCTCACTGGAAATCTTTTGACGATTTAGTTTGGAGCCGAATAGGAGAGTTTTTGATTTAGTGGGATTGATTAAAAGGCAATGATTTTTAGCAGCTTCTACAAACGCATTGAGGTCAGCATTAATCGTATTACAAGCATGTTCAATTGCCTGTGGAGAAAAGCTATAGTAAAGTTGGGTGTCATCTGCGTATAAATGTGTACTACAATTAGATATGTGTTGCAATAGTTGAGACGTATAAATTGTGAAGAATAACGGACCCAATATTGAGCCTTGTGGTACACCCGACGAAAGTGGAAGTAGCTCTGAGCTTTTGTTATTTAGAGAGACACGTTGCTGTCTATTTCTTAAATAATTATTAACTAATAAACGAGCATTTTCTGCAAAACCTATATATTGTAATATATCAATTAATAAGTCATGATTTATAGTGTCGAATGCTCTGCTAAAATCGAGCAGTATAAGTAATGTACACTTACCACCATCAGTAGCCTTAATAATATCATCTACTATATGAAGAAGAGCAGTTGTACAACTATATCCCTTACGAAAACCCGACTGAATTGATGGTAATATTGAAAATGAAACTAAGTGCTCTTTTATTTGAGTCTCCATGGCTCTTTCTATAATTTTTGACAGTGTGGGTAATATGCTGATTGGGCGAAGATCTTTGAACTCTTTGGGATTGTTTACTTTTGGTAATACCCGCACAACTGCACTCTTCCATACAGAAGGATACACACTTCCAGTGAGACAAAAGTTTACTATGTGTGTGATATATGGTACCACATGAGGACAACATAATTTTAACATAGTGATATTCAGCTCATCACAGCCAGTGGCATTTGTTTTAATTCCACAAATTATTTGATATACAAAAAAATCATTAACTTCCTTAAAAACAAAATCTGACTGAACTAGTCTATTGTTTCTATAATACTGAGAGACATTTTCACCTGGGGTGGCATTAGGAACAGACTCAATAAAAAATTTATTAATATCATCAACATTGCTAAAGTTATCGGATACACTCGATTTTTTTTCTATTAATAATTTATTTGACCTTAATGTTTTCCACATTTCTTTTGATCATCCTGCTTATATGATTTTAATCACCGTATCTTCATGTACATTTTCTATCACAATTTTCTCAAAATCGCTATTCCCTTTTCACTAATAATCTCTTCACCTCCTGTCACTGGTTACAAGCGGAAAATTATTTAATTAAAATTTAGTGCAGTTAAGGCCGAGTTGGGTGCCTCCCTCTTGCGTGATAACCAGATCCAATTGCGACATCCGAGCACACTCATTTATGGCGAGAGCAAACCACTTCCCCAATGACTTATGTCCTTGACAAGGTCACAATACCCTGCACCACATTCTGTTAGAAATAACACTAAAATTATATTGGATTAAAAAAAGTGACATTTTTTCTAAATTGTTGTGATGTGATGATTTTGGACTATTAAGTTGACTTTTTCAGTTTTTTGAAATTGCTTGCTGTTATAACTTAGTGTGGATTTATGCAGACACGATTAACAATTATCAATTAGCAATTAACGATTAACAATTATCAATTTACAATTAGTAAAACTGCCATCGTTTATGCAGACACAATTATAAATTAGGAGAAAATAGTAAGCATGCGCACAAGCCCGAGATTCTAGTTACAATAACCCTATATTTTCATGTCTATTTGTGCATTGGAACAATTTTGAAGGTGTATAGTAGAATTTAAGACTTTTTTTCTTTTATTAGTACAACTTGAAAATAAAAAACACACAACATAACCCTAAGTCAACCGCTTTTCTATAAAAAAAGTAAGGATCTGCGTACTAGTTGCGCACTAGATGAAAATTCGGTACAATTAATTTGAGAAGTTAAAAGTTGACCAACTTCGCAATTGTTAATCGATAAATGATAATTGTTAATTGTGTGCGTAAACGGAGTCATAGTGAAATGAGTAGTTCAACTTATAATTGATAATTGTTAATTGTTAAATGCTAATTGATAATTGTTAATCGTGTCTGCATAAATCCACACTTAACATTAGGACTTTTTGTTCCATATTTCAGAAAAACTTCGGTTAATAATAGATAAAACAATTAAATGTAGCCCAATTCACCCAAGCAGCATTATTCCGACTTCCGACATAATGTTTACTCAAATAAACGTTGGTTTTTGTAGTACCGACCACTTTTTTTCAATTTTGTCCGACAACTAGATGCAGTACCAGAATATTCAAGTTTACAAACATACTTATTGCAGTATACAGATGACATTGTTTGATCATTCATGATAATCTTCAAGAAGCCGTGAATGAGTTACAAAAACTAATGAATAGAATAATAAATGAGCTTAACAGGTGTAGGATTAAGCCACATACCTACTGCAAAATCTCAATACACAATGTTCATTCTGTTTAATAGTAATAAAAAATGCAATATACTTTTAATCAATATAGTCAAGATGGAAGACAATAATTTTTTAATTATCAAAAATATTTTTTTTTAAACGCGGAAGACGAAGTGTTACTGAATGTTGATTGATGCAATGGAAGATGCTATTCAATTTGTTGTAGTTATTGGTGTCTTTGCGGTTCTTTGCAAGTATTAAACTTATTTTTGTCAATTTCTTTTCGGCATCTTTGAATGTAAAATTATTTTGAAAATTTACCAGATTGAAAACCGACTCAAGGTAATTTTTCTGACAGTTAGTCATTCGACTTTTTTTATCTCGATGTGACATCATACATAAAATTAAGTTTTATGATCTTTTACTATGCCACTTGTCAATTTTTGAATTTAAGTTCACAAAACGTTAATACACGAACCGATTTATGTAATTAGTGAGATGTTGCAGTGATGCCGGATGTTATGATCGCACAATACCAAGCGTATACGTTCCAAAAAACGAATGGTCGTCAAGATAACCCAGCTATACAATTCAGGAGCAGTCGTACAGTTACTATGGGTACCTTCACATACAGGAATAGAGGGAAATGAGCGAGCCGATGCAGCAGCCAAATCTGCAATTCAGACTCCTAGTGCCATCGAAGTCACGAGAGCTATGATGACAGACATGAAAATATTTATCAAGACATCGGTTAATAACACTTGGCAACACCAGTGGTCTCAATCTAACGATAAACTTAGGAAAGTGAAAAGAACAGTTAAACCGTGGAAGGCCGTTCCAGAATCCAGGAAAGAACAATTTATTCTGACCCGTCTAAGAATAGGTCACACCCGATTTTCCCATGAACACTTAATGACTAAATCTGAACAACCCCGCTGTACAGTGTGTCAATGCCCTTTAACAGTCAGGCATGTATTAATACATTGTCCGCAGTATTCACAGCAAAGAATTGCATTTAACATTCCACCTACTATGTATCACTTGCTAGGAGAAGAGTACAATATGGAGAACTTGGTAGCTTATCTACGTGCTATTCAGTTTCTACACAAAGTTTAATTTATTACCATAATTGTTTTTTTATATATATCTTTACTGTAGTAGTACTTAATATTTAATTATTTATTGTTCATTTGGTAGCGCTAATAACCTAAAGGGTTGATGCGCTTTATTTTTCTTGAATAAAAAAAAACCACTTTAAAAAAGTACTCGCACATGAAATATTCGTTTATCTACGACCACCTTTAAAATTTGTCATTCACGAGCCAAAAAAAATGTGTGAAATCATACATTATACATACTGTTAAAAGCGTGCGTAAATAAACAACGCTTTTTATATGGGACTTTCATTATAACACCCAAATGCGTGCGTGAATGACCAATGCTTTTTAAATGGGGTTTTCATTTTAATACTTTTTTTACCTACGTAATTAGTATATAGTTGCCTTGAATTTTGTCGTTTGTTGTATAAACTTTTGTGCTGTCAGTAAATTTGACAGAAGTGTCAGACAATATTTGCTGTTATATTTAAAATTTTAACTACACTTATTTCAAATGAAAGAACCTCAAGAAAAATGCATTTCTTCGGATTCCACACCACCTGAAATTAGAATTCGTTGTGTATATATTTGTTCATAGAAAATTTATTTTTATGTTTTCTAAACCCTTCAGAGTACATTTTTTAATTTTTTCTTCATGTAGTCGTAGAAAAAGTTTTGTATGACACTTGTGCGTGAAGTACTTTTGCAAAAATACAAGGCACGAACATAGCGAGTGCCTTTTTCGCAGCGAAAGCACAAAAGTATAACTTCACGCACTTGTATCATAAATAACTATATGATGCGTATACGTCAAAAAAGCTAACTTTTCGAGAATACGGTCCCTTGTCTTGGAACAAAATACAATACATATCAAAACTGAGCAGACTCGAAGTCAACCGTCACCCCTGAAAAATTCAATCTCTTCCTCTTATATTTTTATATTGGCTACAGTTAGGATAGGACTATTCATGATACATATAGGTACAGTGGCGGACTGCTGAGTGACTTTATACATTTGTTCATTGTGATGTTTGAAGCAATGTTTGTTCTTACACTATTTATATACATATAAAGTGTTTTGTCTCCTTTAATCAATACTACTGCAGTGTCCAATCACCAGGTCGTCAAATGTACTCACCCAGTTTAATTATTCTGGTTAAGAGCTCCTTGTCGACCTTATTCAATGAGCTCTTATTATGGTGGTGTCCTTGTGTGAACCTCCATTTGAATTGAAGCTCTAGTTCGAGATGTTCATTATGGAATCACCCAGCACGTGTATGCTCTAATTTATGCTCTTATCCAAACACAATCCCAAATACTTTGTATTCGCCACCTTATTTATCTATCGACTAAATCCCACAGGCTACGATCAAATTCTCGTTGATAAAAATTAACTTGAATGAAGCTGGTAAACACTGCAAGTTAATATCCCCCTTATTGATTACTAAAAAGTTATATCATGGGTGAGATACCCTTTATTAAAAACTTGCACCGCTTTTACTTGATATAAATAGATTTATGAAATACTTGAGTTGTTATTTATATATGGAACAAGCAGAGGACAAAAATAGATGTTTATAATCAGCTTTACCGATTTTTAATAATATTCCCATAAAGACCTACGCTTTTTCTGTCCCTCTGATTATGGAAGGATTTCGAAATGTCTTAACGATTGATTTTTCATGCGCTTGACTGAGTTTATTGATGTTATGAAGTGATAAAAAGTCGTTTAAATCTAAATTGGCTCCGTATGGAGAATGGATCATGAGCTCAACGAATTCACCCATCAGACTGTCTTCCGTCTATACCAGAATGGCAAGCGATCCAGACTAAAGACACACTTCCTATTGAAGAGGGTCTTATTTTGCAGGTTGATACGAATTTTAGCGTTACACGATAAGAGCTAAGTGCTTTCAAAGCAGTTTGACTGTTATATTGTTCCATGTTGAGATGAGCTTCGTCACATCTCTCCCCACATAAATCATTGGCATAAATATCCGCCTTTTTATTGAAAACGTTTATTCTCTAGAGGTCGTGAACGTGCTATCAGGTTGTTTCATTGACACTAAAGAGAATCTTGTGAATTCTAGTACACCATGTGGCTTCTACCCATCTTCCAATTTCAATAATACCACCAGGTCTACAACTTCATCACTTTTCGCAGTGTTACTTGGAGTTTTAATTGTACAGTTCAAATAATAAAATAATTGTCAGTTTTGACAGTACCTACCTAATTAATAAATTATTCTTTGAAACTCATGTGGTATCTCTATGTTGAAACATAAACAGTTACGTAAAGTTTTTACATAACTACTTTTCATAACTGATATATGGAAGTTATGAAAAATGTGACGTTACCTAACGTCAAGGAGTGTCGTAAAGTGTCACATTTGATAGCGGAATTAGATAATAGTTATTTACGTAATTATTTACGTATTATTTTTAATAATATTGACTGCAAACATAAGGTACTGTGTATAAAATTTTATGACCACAGCAACAAAGACAAACAAGGCTGTGAAAAAAAAAATAAATTAGTTATGTCATCAAATTTTCAAAGTTGAATGAACAATCTATAAAAATGAGTTCAAGCGAAGAAAATCTCCTTTCAGAAATTGAAAATGCAGCTTCCAGTGTTATTTTAAATATTTAATTCTGGTATTAATATGTTCTAGATTCTTATTACCGCACTAGTGCGGTAATGTAATCAAAAACGCACTAGTGCGGTAATATACGTCATTATGACATTAAAAATAGTGTCAAATCGTACCCGTTACATGACAGTTGTAGATAAAATAATCTACATAATAAAATTGTTTCAAAGTCAACTATTATTAATAAATACGAAAATTGCCAGGGAACTACAAAGAGCAGCTAACACACGTTTGCCAAATTTGATTTCAAACTAAAATTTATACAAACCAGCAATTCGTTCGCAAATGCATTTCATAGAGAAAATTTATATTCAAGCTACAGTCTAGAAGTTTGGATAGTATTTGCGATTACTATCAAGCGGAAATTCGAACAACGCCAATAAAACAAAAACTGTCAAGGTATTAGATAAATACTAATTATAAGAAGATATTTCATTACTTTCAACAACCACAGCGCTAAATTTTTCAGAAATAACATTATGAATTACCTAATTAATCGGTAGTAAGTCTAGCAGTCTTAAAATACATTGTTGTTCGAGTAAAAGCCAAGCTAATAACTATTAAATTGAAGTCGGTTATACTGTTTATCAGTTTGGTAATCTTACCAAGTGTGTCAGACCAAGTTCATGAAATTTAATTAAAATACCGGGGGGTATCAAGGCAAATAACATCTCATTGTCATAATTTCGGAATTTTGAAAGTAAAACCCCAGCGCAGCGAGGAGTATTCCTATCGAGTGTTAGAGTTAACGCAGGTAGAGAACAGTACAGGCACGTCATCAGTCTATGCGCTCATTACAAACCGATTCTCGTTCCAGTGTGCCAGCCAATTAAAAACCTTAAAACACACAATGCGACGTTATTACATCTAGTAACGCACACTATCACGTAATAACACGTGAATCGGTCAAATGAGCACGAAATCACTCAATCCATCAAAAATTTGACTAAAAAGTGCGCATGATGTCAGCATATTTAACAAAACCATTCAAATATACTTAAAACACAAATTAGCGAGTGATTAGATCATTTTTTTATTTTCTTCCACTTAAATACAGGCAAAAACACATAAGAACACTGAATACAGTCTAAAACGATCCAGAAAATACAATGCGACTTTATTTCATCCAATAACTCACAATTTCACGTAATATCACTCCGAATCAGTCAAAGGAACTGAAAATCACTCAAAAACCTTCAATTCCACTGAAAAGCACACAAGATGACTTGATAATTTACAAAACCACTCAAAAATATTATTTTCTTTTTGTTATTCCTCTTACTTTCTTAACATTTCCTATTTCTTCAACTTTAGCTTTCACAATATACACGTCTTACATTCCTGTTCACATAAAAAGAACCCACATGAAGTTACAGTCGTATGCGCAGTAACATAACGTTTACACATTTAGTAAGTTACCACAAAATTAGAAATTGTCGGCCTTGATTGTGAATAATTTATCCTTCAATACCAACAAGTTTCTCAGGAGGCATGGTTTTAGATCAAATAAAATACACAACACTCACAGATAAACTAGCTAACTGTTTTAAAATACTTGAGAATTCAAAATATTCGACAGTAACACAACTTCAAACTTCAATAATAAAATGGCCAATTACGAGGCGACATATAGTTTGGCAAGTTTATCTGAACCTATGCGGCATCGGTAAGAGGCGAGGAAAAACATGGCGCCTATCTGTCAAACGTACAAATGGCGTACGGTACCTATTTTACCAAGTAAAACTGAAAATACAAAGGTAACTGACAATACCAACGCGACTGGATAAATCAATATCAGTCAATTGACAAAGTGAGAGGGAAGATCTCACGCACGGGCTTGCCAATGAGGAGTCAGCTGGTCGATACAAATCACCAATTATGTAATTCGGAGGATGTGGTCATTATGGTTTTCGTACAACGCTGCCAGAGCTTTAAAAAGCCCATAACAAATTTGGAAAAGTGTTCATCTTTAAATATCCATAAATTGAAAAAATAATGTTAATAGAATAAATCCAAGGAAACAAGCACATTATAAAATTAACGTTTAATCATATTTTTAATATTATTAATAATAAAAAGACCCTTTTCTAATTATTATGACTACATAGTTAGCACTTCAGTTTTTTCATAGTTAAACGTGGCAATGTCGAATGTTTTCGACCGCATTCCTTTCACGGTTTCAGATAAACTTGCCAAAGTATACATAAACATGACTGATTTTCATTTCTGCGCAAGACAGGCAAACTTCAGATGGTTTCTTTTTATGTGAAACAGAGTCTATTCTCATACTATAGAACTTCAGTCTCTTATAATTGAAAAACTAACTAGCTTACGTCTTCTGTCCCGCTTCTTACAGTTTTCACATGTTCCAGACAGTTCTCAACTATTCGATGACATTCCTAGAATTTTCCAGATGATTCCAGATGTTTGTCTTCTTCTTTTTATCTATCGATCTTTACATATCCTTTACATTTCCGACGTATTTTTTTTTCAAGAACATTCAAACAATATCAATGGCTCATTTTGATGGCGTTATTAGTTCAAGGAGAAAGATATTTATATTTAATATGGTATAATATTCTCGCAGAAGAGCGTACGACAATTTTAAGAAGATTAAATACGTTAACCGTTTGTGAGAATTGCTAATAAGGATCCGTTAAAGAAGCAATTTCGGCAAATATTCCAGGAATTTCTTGTGAAATATAAAATCAGACCCAGTGTTTTATCATTTTCACAATTTGTCATGTTCTATATCTTCCTTCCAACTCCACCGTCCCCCACCGCACGCAGGGGTCGTGTTCAAAAATATGTTGCATAAAATGAACCATTATGTTTGACTTCAGACTGTTCAGAGCATTTTCAAACTTCTTTTTTATATTGTTGTCTAATCTTCCCAAAATAGCAAAAAGAATAATGAATATGCCACAAGGAATATACAAAAGATATCTTTAGTGATATTTAAAATTACACTACCACATATTATATCAACCGAAAACTATATGTGTCTTTGCGTATCTGATTTGGAAGTGCAAAAAGAAATTTGTTGATTTATACCAGTTATACCTTGATAGAAGATTGGATGTTATTTGTCTATACAATTTCTTGATCTTAATTTTATTTCCACTGATACCTCTAAAACTGATGAGGGATATGCTGCAGCATATGTATTAATTGGAGAAATCATAGCGATCTTGGAGGCTTTAAAAATGTTGGTTCAGCCAGAAAACAATTTTATAATAATTATTAAAGACTCGCTTAGTGGTACTCATCTCCTGTAAATCTCCATACTATCCCAATGCTACTTTTGACTGATTCATAGCATGTTCCCCAAGGTCCAATGTACATTTTTCAATAAAATAAAACTTGCTAAATTAGCTTTTCTTCATTTCTTATTACAACTCAACAGCTTGACAACAATATATGCCTTCAATGCATATTCAAATATTGCGCACAGATAAGAAAAAATATACCTTAAAAAAATTCTTCAAATAATTCTTCGTACGTGTTTCAATGATTTAACTAATTTATACCTTTTTATTCAAAACCTACAGATGGAAAAGTTGATCCTTTGTTTTCTTACTTTAATTATAAGAACAACCGCTAACGGGTGTTCCTTTTTTAAATGGAATTGTTTTCACGTAAATCAGAAAAAGGGAATGTATAACGGGAAATATACAGTGCTATTCAAAAGTCCCCTCCCCCCTCGTATCTTTTGAACGGCTACACTTACATTAATAAAATTTTGAGGGTGAAAATAAAGTGTTATAAACTTCTCTACGAATGGTAACAGGTGACGTAATAGTAATAGATGACGTCACAGTGCCACTCTGGCCGATAATTTTAAATAGGACATTATGGCAAGTGATATCTCGTTTGAAAGGCATAGACATTGGCTACATAGCCATATTAATTTTGTTTGGATTTAAACTAATTTTGACGGATAAATTAAATAAATACCAAAATTATTATTTAACATTTAAATATTGAAGATTTTTCAGTCCACCTCTGGTTAATTTGTCAAAAAAATTGACGTTTTTAATTTAATAGTATTTGTTGCTTTGCAAAGTTTTCCTAAATAGCTTAAATATTTAATTTTATTATTGTTTAACGAGACGTTTAAGAGTTTACATAGGCAAAATGGAACGTACTCAAGCCGACAAAGTAGCAGCTATCTTAATAATTGGTGAATCTAGAAAGAATCTCCATGAAGCGGAACGTTTATTTGATGAGAGATACCGAGATCGCCCTATCTCGAGAACTTATTTGAGGGAGCTTCTACACAAGTTTGAAGCAACAGGTAGTGTTCAAGATGCCAAACGATCTGGTCGACCAACATTTAGTGATGATAAAAAAATTGATATAGTTGCTGAAATGGTAGTAAACCCTACTTCTTCAACTAAAGTTGCGTCTATCTGTGAAGTAAGTAAAATACAGTACAGAGAGTGTTGGCTAAAAATGAATTTCATCCATACAAGTTAAAAATGGTGCACCACCTTTCGCATGACGACCCCGACAGAAGACTCGGATTCTGTGAATGTATGACAAATAAAATTAGTCAAAACCCACATTACACAAAAACAATTTGTTTTAGTGACGAAAGTACTTTTTGCCTCGATGGAAATATGAATAAACAAAATGTTAGGTATTGAAGTGACCCAAATCCTCACACCTTTCGTGTACAACATACCAAATTTCCAGAAAAAGTCAATGTTTGGGCAGGTATTTTGGGAAACTACATAGTTGGTCCTGTTTTCCTAAATTCAAATTTAAGCGGTGGAGTGTATCTGGAGATGTTACAAAATGCAATTGAGCCGTTAATTCTTAAAATTCTGGAAGATAATCCAGATGAATTCGGCCATATGGAAATAACATTTCAACAAAATGATGCTCCTGCACATTATTATGGTGCAGTAATTAAGATGTTACCTAGATGAATAATATCGAGAGGTAGATGGATCAGCCGACGAGGTCCTATAGAATGGCCACCTCGGTCACCAGATCTGACACCATTAGATTTTTTTCTATGGGGTACTTGAAATCCAAGGTTTATACTACGGCACCAGATAGCATTGTAATAAAGTTTTGCCAAACAAACACTAAATATCTGGACAGCAAGAAGAGCTGTGGAGAAACACTCTAAAGCAGGTACACAGTAAGACACATGGGCAAAACGGGCCGAAGAACTACTGAATATCAGAAGGAATAAGCTAAGAATTATTACAGGTTATTTAACGGGTCATACCCCGGTAAAAGATCACCTGCATAAAATAGGGTTATATAACGGGGATCTCAGCTGCAGACTTTGTGGCATGGAGGCCGAGACCGTAACCCATATCATATCTGACTGTGAGGCACTGGACTCGAGGAGACAAACAATCTTCGGAGAAGCCAATGTGCCACCCGAAGTATATGGCACACATCCAATGGACCTATATCGTCTACTCGAAGGTACAGGCACCGTCCATAAATTTCAATTTCAAGTCTGGTAACTCCTTTGAAGTTGTTGAAATGTACAGCGTTTTTTGTGATCGGTCATAAATCATGCAGATAACAGCAAAAATG